>VXBT01013919.1:38478-61026 GCA_013400235.1 Oriolus oriolus
GAGGAGGGACGCGAGCGGGAGAGGGAGGGAAAAAAGGGAGGACAAAAAAATGTTACAAAATAAAATAAGAAAAAAACCGAAGCGTGCGCGCCGGGCTCAGACACTGCGTCAGCGGACCGGGGCACGGCCCAGCGGCGGCGAGAGAGCGGGGCGCGGCCCGAGCCCGGGGGGGCTCCGCCCGCTGCAGCGCATCTGGGTCCGCGGGTGACGCGGGGGAGTGGCAGAAGCGAAGCGGAGCGTGGCCAGGGTATCCGTGCAGACGCCCGGGGATGGCTGGCTCCCCCAGCAGAGTGCCCCTGCAGCCCTCTCCACACGCCGGGTGGCCGTGATGCCCCAGTACGGGGCGGAGGGTGTGGGGGAGATGCCCACGGTGCTGCCAGCCCCGCGTCGGGTCCCGCTGTGGGTCCTCAGCGTGGGACCCCCCCCTCGCCGGGGGGAGCAGCCAAGGGCTGCCGTGAGCTCCCACCACGCATCGTTGCTTGCACCTCTGGGTGCCCGGCAGAGTTATCTCATCCCAAGCACAGCCAGCCCAGCTGGATCCTCCTCGTTTCATCCCTGTGGCACAGAGCTGGGCAGCTCCCAGCCCAGCTGTGGCTGCTGAAGTTGGACACAGCTCACTGCACCTTCCATCACAAGCCCAGTCCCTCCAGCCACGGGGTGCTGGTGCAGCTCTCCAGCTTCTGGTGCTCTGCTGAGGGCATAGGACAAAGAGCATCCACAAAATCTGATGCAGGTATATCCCACATCCAGGAGCTGAATATAAAAGGCTTTTAAAAACTTCTAAAGAACTTTTAAACCTTTTTTTCATACCTCCACTCCAGCAGGGCTGCCCATGGCCCCAAAAGCCACCCAAAGAAGGAAGTATACATGGAAAACACTGGAAGTTGGTGTATTCCTGGCTTTCTACATCCATTTGGTGCATTTGGGTGATCCTCATGGTGCCCTTTCTTGTGGGAGCATCCCTGAGGGTGTGGAAGCCTCACCCCCTGGAGCTCTCCTGGGATTTGAGCAGTGCAGGGAGGGTCAGTCAGTCCTTGACACACAGACTCTGACATACAAATTCAGGGGAGATGATGCTTTTGATGAGACCAAGCTGATGGCAGAGCTTCCTTGAGCAGGGATCTGGCCCTGAGATGTCACAAACCCCTGAAAGGGTGAGGAACGGGTGTGAGCCAGCCACAGTTTGGCTGTTCTTTGGAGAATAAAGGAATCCATTGCTTCCCAGCGGGGCAGGAAGGACCTGCAGGCCGGTGCCAGGATGGGCTTTGGAGATGCAAACCCTCTGGGGGGGCTAATTAAGAACATCAGCATCTGGGCTGTCGGTTTTTCTAAGGCAGGGATTATTTTTTAATTGCAGCAGCACTGAGAGAAAGGCCTCGCTGGCCTCCACAGGGCTGCCACAGGAAACAAGCATGACAGCCCAGAGGAGAGGAAGGAATCATCCAGATCCTTGCTCCTATCCCAAAAACTTGGAGACCATTCCAGGGGGATGCCACCCACTGAGACACCAGTGGCTGGACATGATGGGGCTGTGAAGTCCCCTGAGTGGGACCGTCCGGCCATCCCAGACAAACCTGACATTTCTTTCAAGGAAGTTGAACCCATCCGAAGGAAAGTGACACAGCAGAATCAAAAGGCTTTGGATCCCATGGAGCACCGCTGCTTCCTGGCCTGGCACATCCTGTGTCTTGGAGGCCCCTATGCTGCATGTGATTGGCAGATAATTAGCACTTCTTAATTAATTTCTTCAACACAGGCCAACAGCTCCTTACCTACTCTCCTCCTAATGTGGTTTAGTACCAGTTGAGTCGCTACTCGACAGAGTGGATCGGGAGGAAATGTGTTTTCCCTTGGGACGTTTCCAGGCTGTCTGACCCCTCTGGCCCTAATGAGCTGCTGCCAGATGAGGACAAGGGGACATGGCTGTGTGCAGGAAACAGCCAACTGCGCCGCTGGCCACACTCTCAGGAGAACTCTTTGCCTGGGGAGTTTGAATGGGAGCAACGGGCTCATCCCAGGATTACCGAGAACTTTGGATATTCAGCGTCAGTAGCCCATTCCAACAGTCAGAGCATCTGTATCTGTCATTTAACTGGAAAAATAAATTGTAAATTTGGCCCAAGCAACATCCTATGTAGGGAGCGGTCACAGTGGAGGAGCTACAATGGGATGGGGAGAAACAGCATCGGCTCAAGTGAAAGTCATCCTGCAGGAGGATTTGGAAAATATTTCTGGAGGTAGATCCAAGGCACTTGCCCACCTTTGGCTGGAGGTCTGACCTGGTCAGGAGCACTTGGGAGAAAACGGGTCAGTCAGGATGCTCAGCAGGTTGCAAAATGTGTCACCAATGCGCAGTAGGACCCAACCATAGGGGTGGGGGAGAAACCCCAGTTTGGAGCTGGGGTGCTCAGTGGCAGTGAGGCACCCCACGACTTACTGAGTTTGGGGCTGTCATGGGGCACGTTTAGTGTTTGCTTGTGCCAGAGACATTAGAGGAAAGGATTTGGGGACCTGTAGACCATGAGAACAGCATCTGTAGCCTTCAGATTTTCTGAAGGAAGGGTCTGACTGCCCTATCAGCCACCTATGAGGACAGGCAAATTCTAAGGGTCTATTTATTGTATGACCAGGGAGGCAGCATGTTTTCCTCTGTTGTGCTCTTCCAAGGGTGCTCCCCCCAACCCATGGCTCTCTGTGGGACTGAGGGCTCCAGGAGAGCAAAGCCCTGCCTGTGGGCAGCAGCTCTCAGGGGATTCTGGTGTCAGAGGCTTTGCTTTGCTGGGGACCAGCAGCACCTGCTAGGCTCTGCCAAGAGCTCAATGCCGCCTCGGCCTCATCCTGGCCCCAAATAGGACTGGCTGGGTTCCAAGGTCAACACCCACCTGGCAGGCACTGTGCATTGAGGTCACTGCTTGGGGAAGAGGCCGTCTTGGCATCTGCTGGCTCCTACTCCCTCGCACTGGCGGCAGCAGCAGCAGCAGGGAATGGCCACGTTGCTCTCTCTGTTGGAGACAGGCAGGAACAGCCAGTCCAGCTCCCTCTCCAAGCTCCAGGCTTTGCAGGCAGTGAGGGTGATTGGTATCCCCTCGCTGGGATGCAGGGTTTGGTGGGGAACCCCATGGGGGTACAGCAAGGGACTCATCCCCAAGCTTTGCATTTGCACCCTTCCCTTTGGGGACAAGCCTGGGGACAACCACAGCCCTAGGCATGCTGGTTGTCATCGGGGCCCCATGCTGATGCTCTTGAGGGTTTGGTTTTCTCATTAGGGTTCAATGTGTGTGGATCCCTCCCTGTGAGAGGGATCTCGGTGCTGGTGGCTGAGGCTCCACCAAGAAGGGAGTGTCAGGGAGGCATCTCCTGTTTGCTTCCCGTGCTCCTCCCCCAGGAGCTGAAACACAATGTTTAGGATCAGCTCGGGCTCTGCTCAACACTCAGCTGTGGGTAGAGGGATCTTGGCCAAAATGAAGGGCCCTTTCCCTGCCTCCAACCCAACTGTCCCTTTGGCTCTTACAAGGAGCAGATGGGGCTTTGCCAGGGTCCCTTAATGTGCTTGGTCAGCCCCATTCCCCCTGACGTCCTTCCCAACTTTGCTGTCTCCCAGCACTGCAAAGGGGGTCGCTTTGTGGGTGCCCCACATGGCAGCTTTCAGAGCTCTTTGCTGCTCTCTCTTCTGCAGCCCTGAAAAGTCAGGCAAGTTCAAGCTGCAAATAATTTATTAAAACCAGATGTGCTCGCTTGGAGCTGCCATGAGGAATTTCAGGGCCCTCCAGTCCTGTGAGGGCCAGTGCCAAGATCCTGGCCTTCCGCTGCGAGGGCGGGACAAGGCTGGGGGCTGCCCAGGGAGAAGTGCTGCCCTCTGAGCCTGTTGCCTCTCCTTCCGGCCTGGCTTCCCCTGGAGGGCTCCTGGAAAGGGGCAGAGAGGAATTCCAGCCATTTAAAAGAAATTTGCCTTTTAGAAAAACACTTTCTCTGCATGACTCAAGAGAAAATTGGCAGAACCCGGCTGCAGAGCGGGGAGGGAAAGCAGCTGGAGAGTAGTGGAGGACAGCACATCCTGCGGCATCTTCCTCCTGCCAGAAGTGGGTATGGGACCACAGAGCAGAGATCTCACCCTGTTCCCTGGCCCTTTCTAGCAAGAGCAGCATGGTCCAGTTGGCCCCGGGTGCTCCATTTCCACCTCTGCCACTGCCTTACCTCAAAGCCACGGGCATGTCCCCTTCCACCTCCATCCCTCACCAGTTCCTTTAGCCTGGAGGGGTTTTAGCGTCATTCACAGACACTCTCCTGGGTTTGGGTGTGACTGCGTGGATTTTGAGGATTAACGGGAGCTGGCATGAGCCAATGCTGAACAAAGCAAGTTTGGAGTCTTGATCCTGATGTGGAGCTGAGCCAGGAGCAAGGCGGTTGCCGACACAGCAGTGCTTGCTCATGGCTCCCACGCAGCTGGTGCCTTTGGTCGGAGAGGACAGGGCTGAGCAGAGCCCTGGATTTTTTCTTCCCCTGAATGCAAAGCAGAGCCAATCACCTTATAACTTTGCTGCTGGTGTTCCCCAGGGCAGCCCAGGTGGGGATGGGAGATCTGGCCTGAATGTGAGGCTGAATCTCCCTGTCTTCATCCTGCTGCTGCCTACAGCATCCCTGCATTTTTAGCTTCATTCCTGTGTTTTTATCTCCATCCCTGTGGTTTAACTCCATTTGGACCATGGCACTGCTCTGCACCATCCCTGCAGCCCAAGCAACAGAAGATGGGAAAGCAGCTCCTGGCCAGGGCTGCCTGGGGGCTGGTGGGGCAGATGGTGGATAACCTCTATTTTTAGGCTTTCCTGAATCAGCTAGAAGTACTTGAGCCTCCCCTTCACTGATGTGTTTGGAAATGAGTAGCAGCAGAGTGAGTGAAACACAAGCTGCAGCTGAAGGATGGAGGGAGAAGAAAAACTGCAGTAACCCATCCCAGGAGGAGACACAGGTTGGGAGCACAGAGGAGCAGGGAAGAGCGCACAGAGCTAGCGGCAGCATGCGGCTCCTCACCATCAGCACGTGCCAGCAGCTTCTCCTGGCCTTCACACCCCCATGCAGCTAAAGCATGGAATGGGAGCGTGCCTCAGGCTCACTCCCAGAAGAGACAATAGTGTCCTTGTGGCCAAGAGCCTATTCCTGGGTGTGAATGTAGTGAGGGGAGACTGAGCTCCTCTGCGTTTGTTTGGCCTTTTGCCCCCACCCAGGGTGATGGCCGGGGGCGCACCCAGCTGCCCCTGAGGGCAGCGCTGGAGGCAGGGAGAAGCAGAGACCACAGGCAGAGCCATATGCAGCAGTGGAAAATCAGTGTCTCGGTGCAAAGATGCATCAGCATTTGGGAGCAAAGGTAGGTCCAGGCTGGGTGAGAGTCAGGGCTGTGCCCAGTTCTGCTCCAGCACACTCTAAAGTCTCCTCCTCCATGCTGGGAGTGGGAAGGTTTAGGTTAAGGTTGCTTGAGCCAAGCTTGTGTAGCAAAAAACCAACATCCTCCATCAGCAGACCCCAGGCAGACACTGGCAGTGGTTGCAAAGTTCACACTGAGGGTTTGCCAGGTCACAAAATAAACTGGGACCGGCCCTTTTAGCAGAGGGAAGTTTATAGCATGACTCCCAACTGCAAATGTAGGAGGCGAAGCATCCTGTGAGGCAGCCCCTTGGTGAATCTCGATCCTGTGAGTGTCAAGGTGTGTCCCCCGCACACGTCCCTGCACGTGCGGGCACCCACCCACCCGCAGTGCTGCTGATGCTACTGAAGCACCATTGCTGCCTCTCCTGGCTCAAATCTGTGTCACATCGTGTGAACTGGAACGGGGCAGGGCTGAAAAATGATCAACTGCAGCAGGGAGGGAGGGAGCTGAGTGTTTGGTTTCACTTGCACTCACTGACTTCAGGCACAGTGAAGGTCAGGTAAGGTTTGCAGAGTAACCTGGGGCCCGGTGACTGTTCACCTGAGGAAGAAGCTCTGGGGGCAGGTACGGCCCTGGCTCCTCGGGGATGCCCAGCACAGTGGTCCCACATGCCTGTGGAGGAGCTCGATGCGCCAGGGGCCCCAGTGCTCCCAGTGGTGACCAGTCCAGATATAAACAGACTCAACATCTCCAGCTGCCAAGGTCCTTTTTCATTTTCTGTTGTGTATTTTTGTAAAGCTGACAAGGCCCAGCCCCAAGAAATTAAAGGAGCTGCATTTCATCACTTCTCAGTGTGGTTGGTTATTGTGGGTGACTGAGAGGGGAGACTTGGGTGTCCATGGGCTGGGGAGTGGGTGGGGGGTTGTGACCCACAGATTTTCATCAACAGAAAAGGTGTTTTTTTATGTCCTCAACATATATGGCTTCTAGAGGCAGCTGCTACTCTACAGGAAACGAGGGACAAACCCACCTCAGCTTTCTAATTTATTTTCCACCACAAGATCAACACCAGTAAGTAAGTGACTTGGTAATTTTCAGCAATTCCCCCTTCTGATGCAGAGATTGCGCTGCTCTAAGCTATGGAATGCACCCTTCCTCCATCCTTCCTCATCCTGTCCTGTGTCATCTCTGTGCAGCCACTGCAAGAGAGCTTGTGCCAAGACCAAGAGCAGAAAAACAGTAAAAGCCAAGCAAATCAGTTTCTTAAAACTTATTTTAATATCCATGTTTCATCTGTTGGGTAGAGCCGAAACAGTCTGGCCTGGTTTAAGTTACAAATTCTTCATACACTTTAAGTAAATGAACAGTGTGGCAATAGGGTCTGTTATTGGAAGTGAAACCCATCTTAACAAGGGAAGTGTTGCAGCCAGAATTCTACCAGGGTTCCTCCCTGCTATCAGCCCCAAAAGGCTGTCACTGTCCCCTGGCCCTGGATGGGTGTCGCACAGCAGGAATAAATGCTTCTGACACAAAACTAATCACACCCACAGAGATACACACACCGGATGGCCAAGAAGCAATGGGACCAGGCTAGAAAAAAACCCTTTTAGAATTCTCCCCGATGTGGACAGATACCAAATCACCAGTTTCGGCAAATCGGATGAAGCACCAACCCTGATTTCTCCTGACAGAGGCTGAATAAACATGTTGAAGCTGCTTGCTGGACAATTAACTTCTGGCTTAGAGCAGCAGGCATGGAAAGGGCTAACAGAGGATGGCTGAGGATTTAAAGATGCAGTATTTCTGTTCTTTGTCTCAAACACTGCAGTTTAGACACCACCTTAATGCAGCTGCAAGGGAGTAAATCCAATTAAAAGCCCAAGAGTCACTACAAAAATAGTAAGAAAAATCAAAGCAGCAGAGTTATCCACTTCCCTGGCCTGTTGCTTAATTCCAACAGACTGCTCCATTTCTCATTTCTCAGTTAACAAGTTCCTGATCAGGTTTAAGCACAGTATTTGCAGATGATGGCTTACAATAAGGCGGACAAGTGGCAGTTCTGAATGCATGATGGAGAACAGCACTTGCCAGGAGATGCCACTGGGGTAACAGAGCCACCCAAACAACCCACAGGCTGCCACAGCTGTGGGTACAAGCCTGGAGTTATCCCACAAAGGATCCCCCAGCCCACACTGGCCCAGGGGTTGGGTTGGGAAGTGTGCACAGGGTGGTTTGGTTTTTAACCAGCACCCTGAATTGCAGTAGTGCAGCGCTCGTCTCCATCCTGGGACAAACCCTGCTCCTCAACACTGCACCTTTAAATATTTCTGGCTAAGAACTCCTGCCACATGTTAGGAGCACTCCAACCTGGCTGCCACATGTTCAAGTGCTGTGTTTTTCGTGTTTTCAGTTTTCCTTCAACATGGGAGGAAAAAGGAGCGGGAGGCTCCCATTTCACAGCAGGCAGATCCAGCTGAAGGTACAAGACCCCTCCAGGCAGATTACAGGAGGGAGAAAATAATTAGGGTGTTTGCTCCTTTCAAGAACACTATCTTGTTCCTTCCCATCTGAAATCGGATGCAGCAATGGCAGCAAGTTTCATGAGTTAGCAAGTTTGAAAAGTGTTAAGGGAGAGAGGAAGCTTTGCTGCCAAGTCACCCAATGGAGAGGAGCAGACAAGCCTTCAGCTTCGGAATGCTCTAACATGAACATGTTAGAGTCAGTAGTACTGAGGGGTCAGTAGAGAGCTGTGTGGGCACAGATCACACCTGTGACACCTGAGCGGTGATCCAATCCCTGCCCGCTCTGCCTGCCAGCCAAGATCAGGCTCACGAGTGTGGAGAGCTCGACATGAGCGTGTTGGGCTGGGTCTGCAAAAACAACAGCACTTTAACAGATTAAGAAGCTGCAACTGTCGTGAGAGTGGTGAAACAGCAGCTGAGACCTTGTGGCAGCCTGAGCTGTGACCCACTCTGATCACAGAGTGACGCAGGCCTGTTCTCCCAGGGCTTCACCACCCTCCTGAGAAGGTGAATCATTCCTAAGAGGCCATCCCAAAGGAGCAGAAAGCTGCACCAGCTGCAGAATGGACACTGCCACAAACCTGCTAATACGGGTTTCACTGAGACCAGAAAACTGTTTTCTTCCAAAAAATTGTTATTTTTAAAAAATTGAAATTAATTAGGGGTAAAACACTAACTCTAGTGCCATGAACAGGCAGGATCAACTTTTTTCCCCTCCAAAGGGCAAAGAGTCATATACCATCCCCAGCTGAACCTTGGTGCTTCGAGCTTTTCAGGAGATGTTACCTAAACTTTATTAAAAGAAAAAGAACAATGTTTAAATATCAACACTGGACTAGCCCAGTCTTTTTTCCAAAGTCCACATTCTTCATATGAAGCACACACGGCGTCCTGGATTCCCCAAGGCTGCATGTTCAGAAGTTCACAGTACATGGAACCATGTCTTTTTGTATTTTTTCTTGAGTTTCCCCTCCTTGCTCAGAGCAGCCACCCTTTTGTGGTCACTGACTGGATAAACCTCAAGCCATCTCCTATCCACATGGCTTGGCCTAGATGCTGAAGGTTTTCTTGATGAGAGTTGATGCTGTCATGCTCTATGGATGGAAAAAGCAAGAGAAAAAAGCACCTGGTACAGGTTTGTTGAGACCCTTGTGGATTCCTCTGTTCCAAAGGTGTTTCTGAAAGTCTTTTTGCCGGTTTCTCAAGCAGTTTTTGGCCTATTACTCTGTCTCAGTTTGAAGAGCTGTTATTGGATGATCCAGAGGTTGATGCAATTGCAGCTCCAGCTGGGCTGCTTGTGGATACAGATTTGCGGATGTGAGGCAGCAAGTAGGGGTCACAGGCCAGCTGCTGGACATCTATCCGGTCCTCCTTTCGATAGGCCAGACACCGCCTGATGAATGCCTGCAGTACCCCAAAGCCAAAGCAAGAATTAAGTTTTTTATGACAGAAACAGGAAGCTTTTGACTTTTCGGGAGTGGGGCCAACGTGACAACCCCAGTGCTGAAATTCCTTTCCTAGACACAGCCCAGCTCTCGCACCAAAGCTCACCTTGCACCAGGAGAAGCACAGGCAGAGGTACCCGGTGTTCAGTGCTCAGCCTGACTACTGCAGTAATCATGGAATCACAGAATGGTTTGGTTTGGAAGGACCTTAAGGCTCATGTCATTCCAACCTCCCTGCCGTGAGCAGGGGCACCTTTCACTAGATCAGGCTGCTCAGAGCTCCATCCAGCCTGGCCTTGAACACCTCCAAGGATGGGACAAGCAAAAACACTGATCACTGTGCGACAGATGAGCACTAAACACAGGATTCCTGCTGGTTTTATGGAAATCAGGAGGCTGGAACTGCCTGCGCTGACTAACCCTCAAGCAGATTTACCTTTGCTTCTGGTGTGACTACTGGCTTTGGAGGGAACTGCACCTCAGTAGCTTTCAGGATTGTGTTCTCCTGCAAAATATCCTGTTGTGACTGGTTGTGACCGAAGGGCTACCAAAAGAAAGAAAAAAGTTGTTAAAGGTTGGTGACAGGCATAAAAACCCTGTAGCTCTACTGTTTATCATCACCTGATGTCATCATTTTTCCAGGCAAGCAGCCCACAAATGCTGGGAAGGTGCTGCGGATACCAGAGGACCAGGACATGTTGCTCCCACGCTCAACTGAACAAAAGGGATCAAGCTGGAACATGTCTGGCTCGGCCAGTAGGGATCTCCACCTGCTTCCAGACCTCATGGGTCTGTTACAGCATTTGTCATCCATCTGAGCTGGCAGAGATTCACCCACTTGGCTCACCCACGTCTGACTGACAGCACTGAGCAGCACACGTGTGTCAGCCCCAGCTTTCACACCACTTGGGTACCAGGGACTCCTGAAAACAAGAGCCCATGGAATCCTTTCCCTTCTCCATCCTATCTCTCCTGTTTTCATAAAACAAACTACCTTTTCTCATGACAAATCAGCTTTTCCTGATCCATGCTCTTCCCTTCCAAAAGCCATCTTAAAAACTTCTAAAGTGGGTCTTTGTACCTACTTTTTTTTCCCCCTAAACACTTGCAGCTATCAAGAGCAACAAAGACTCAGGGCATTGAAAGTGTCACAGACAAGACCAGACCAAAAACCTCAGACCATGAATGACACATCTGTCCTGCCCAAAACAGCCTCAGTGGGAACATGCCCAGTGGAAAGAGATGTTCTGCAGAATATCTTTTCTGAAGGAAATGCCACAGGTAGAGCACAACACAGCCTAGTCTATGCTCCCCGCTTCCATTAGCATGGACTCTGTCCTGGAACTGATGGCAAGGAGACAAGGGAGCACATTCTAAGTCTGTGGAGAAGGAAGCAGAAGCCTGGACTGCCTCCCAAAAGGTTTGGGAAACACCACTAGGAAAAGGAATTAAATGCCTTCTTACCTTTCTGCCATAGAGACACTGATAGAAGATGACTCCCACTGACCAGACATCAACTTTATTTGAAATCTTTGGAGGTTCTTTCCCAACCACAAAACATTCTGGTGGCAAATACCTGATAAGAAGGAAGTGATAAGAAGTTATGAGCGGCAGTTTCAAGTATTTGCCATGATTTCCTTTAGAACAGAAGATTCTATGATCAGATACTGGCTTGGGACTTGAGGGTCCCATTTCATTCCTGTGCATCTCTGGGCCAAGATCACCAATGCCTGCTCTTGGGAACAGTGATCCCAAGGACTCTCCAGACACTCATGTTCTGAGCTAGTCAGCTCACTAGTCAGAACTTTTCACCAGAGCACGTAAAACAAGCCCATTCTCTTTTATCATCAGAACTGGTATTTGCTGTTGAAAGGGCTTCCACAATGAAAGCACACGGCCAAAATACGTATTATTAGAAATCCAACCCCAGATGCCATGTCCCAGTTAAAGACACTCAGCTTCACTCAGCGTACAGCTAGATTCATTTTTAGGAACAGAACAAAGCTGTACAACACAGAATGCCCCAACACATGTTCCGTTGCCCATGGTGACAGTCTGCAGCTTGGGTGACATCTTAAGAGTCACACTGGTGGCACTCTCAGCCACCAAGGGTCTGCTCTCAGCCAAGGGTGATACAGCGACACTTGGCACAGAAGACAATGAATTGCTGAAAACAAGACACTCAAGTGAAGCTCTGGCTATAGACAAGACTGAGATTTACATCTTTTTTGAGAGCTAACTATGGATTTTCACCTCTTCATTGCCGAGGAATACTCTTTTCATCTCCCTGATGCACCTGAATTTCCAAATAGGTACAGTATTCCTCTTGTTCTTGTTTAAGATGTGAGACAGAGCCACTCTGGACTGCGAAAGAGCAGCCAAGTCCCACTCTGGAGCTCGCTATCTCAGCAGCATATGCAGCTTTTCACCAACCCTTTGAATATGAGCCGGTTTTCAAACACTGACCTACTGAACAGTGAAAAGCTGCCAGCCTCAAAGGAGCTGTGTGACAGCAAGAGCAGTTTCCAGGGTCTCAAATCTCCAGTGTGTCAAGCTGTCACAGCCAATGGCAGCACACACAGAGCTGACGCACATCCAAAGCTGTTTATAAACTGTTCTTGATCTTAACTTGCAAGTGCCCCAGGCACTGCTTACCAGTAAGTACCAGCCCCCTGCGATGTCAGCTCCATGCCATCAACTGAGTTGTAGCTGTCATCGTCCATGATTTTGGAAAGTCCAAAATCTGTGATTTTTATCTCTCCACATGCAGTACCATTGACTAGAAGAATGTTACCTAGACAGAGGAAGGAAACAGATTAGGATAGATATACATTTAGCAAGAATAAAATTACATTGAGCCCTGCACTGCACAAGGACAAGTGACCTACAGTGAGCTGCACCAGACGTTTTAACTCTCAAAACTCTGAACTTCAGAGACAACTTGGGGACCACCAAGTGCTAGAGCTGATCTGCCCATGCTGAATGACCCAGTGACCTCATACTGCTCGGAGCCTCCAGATCCTGAGCCCTGTTAGCCAAATGAGCCTCAAGCCCAGGCTGTTTTGACCCCTCCCAAAGGTCCTGTTGGAAGGGCAGGTCAAAAAGGAGGATTAAGGACAGAAGTACACATACACAGTTATGACTCATTCTGCCCAGAAATTCTGACTTGCCCTGTCCTCTCAACATGCCAGAAACTCTCTCCTTTCTGGCAGTGCTCCCCAGTGACTTTCTAAGCTCAAAAAGGACAATTACTGCTTAGGCAAGAGTCTCTCATAAACCCATCAAGAAGTCAGACAAACTGTTTTGCTCCAAGCCTACAATAAAGTAGCAGAACTGTGTGTGATGGCAGTGGATGAATCACAGCTCTAGGCAGCTGTAGGTAGAGCTCAGACAACTTGGGAACAGCCAGGGAGGAAATGGGGTCACTACAACCAGTGCAACAGCACCATCTCCCGTACACATTCCTCGTGCTGATGCAACAAACCACATCACAAACCAGTTATACAACGCTGATGAGGTGCCACCAGTACAGGGGGACGAGCCAGGGATAACTGCCCAGAGATGGATGAATTTACTGGACTAGGAAAAAAAGCTATGTAGCCAATATGCATCATCCCAAAACAGAGCATTTCCATTTTCCCCCTTGTGACTCTGCCCCAATGGTAGAAGGAAAATATACAACACCATTTGGGGAGGATCTTCTCCACAGCATATGTAACTGAATTAACTCAAAGGCAGACCTGAGCAGTCTGACTGTGTGTCCTCAGCTTTGGGAGCTGACACACAATATGAAAAAGAAACCATTTCAAAATTAGCTTCTGCCATCAAATTTTCAGCCAGATGATTACAGAAAGAATAAGCCAGAAGAATGGGAACATGAAGCACACCAGTAATTGTAGGAACCTTTATGAAGCAATAACAGAAGCTCTCAACAGCAGAATACAAGCAGGATATTAAGAAAACAAACACAGGCACTTGGTGGTTCAAGGGCTCGTTCTTAACAATTTTACACCTCCTTGTTTTATGTTGCAATTCCAAGAGACTACACCCTTTCCACATTTTCCAAATGTTCTATGCATTTTATGTTTTTTCTTGTTGCAAGTTAGCTTTCCCAGACACCCCTGTCTTCTTTTTGCTGTCTGACAAAAGGAAAACTTCCTCGTGTTACCTGTAACCCATTACATTTCCTTAGCATCCTTAAGCATGTCAGCACAGCATACCTGGTTTAAGGTCATAGTGTATGATGGGAGGCTTGATTTCATTTAAGTATTTTAAAGCATTCACAATCTGCATGATAATGGATCGCGCCTCTTTCTCCGACATTAGCTTGTGCTGTTTCAGGTAGAAGTCCAGATCATTCCCCTCACAGTATTCTAACACTGTACAAAACCTGAAAGAAAAACAGGAGTTGCTGCAATTAAGGCACCTGATAGAAACCAGAACACTTTGCTACTGCTTGTCTGTAACTCACCTATTTGGCCAATATTTAAATTAAGAGTCCTTCAGCCTATGAATCCCTTCCTAAAAGTAAGCTACCAGGAGCACAGGCCTCAATGCTTAACAGTACAAAGGTCAGGGATCCCCCATTAAAGACCCAGAGGCTGAGAGCTGTATCAGCTGTGGGGTTTGCCCAGGGCCAAGAGCAGGATTTACCAGTAAAGCACCACATCTGATGCAATACACCACATTGGTTTGTGAGTTGGAGTCTCTACAAAACCAGTGTATACTGGAAGTACACCTCAGTTATCTCTGCAGTAAAGTCTAACATTGGTGTGGACACTTTCTGGACTCTCCTGGAAAGTTTTAAATACTTTGCCTTTAGCGAATAGGTCAAACCATGGGAAAGGACAGAGCAACACAACTTACGAGTCAGTATCCAGTGAGAAGTAGTCATATAGTTTAACTATTCGAGGGTGATCCAGTTCTTTGTGAATTCTGTACTCTCTACATGCATGTCTGAAAACAGCAAAGTCTGAGCATTAGTCATACAAGTGACTTAATTTTAATTTCTCCAGATACCAAATCCAGACATACCACACAGCATCCAGCTTCAATCAAACCCATGCACATACCTCAGACAGCTTCAGAAAAAGCAAGTGAAGGAGGAACTGCACAGAACAGCTTTTGGGAACCACAGACTCGAGTGCAGCTCTAACCCTGGCAACGCTACAAAATAACTCAGCTTGATTAAGAGAACTGCTTGCCAAAACAGAACAACCTCATAAACCCTTAAGAGATGCAAGATAGCTGAATACAAAAATCAGCAAGTTCTAGAAGAATTCCAGGATGCTTAGCAGCCTAATTTCCAGGCTTCAAATTCAGCTTGGTTTGTCCCAGTGACTTGTTGGGGAATGAGGAACACAGCTTTATCTTGGAAGTCCTGTTGAGAAGGCTCAGCTGTCACTCTGCAGAGTTATCTAACCCATGGCATTAGGGAGCTAGAGTTACCAACAGCAAAAGGCTTCCAGTAAAGAATTTCTTCCTAATATTTAATTTAACCCTGCTCTCTGTCAGGTTGAAGCCATTCCCCCTTGTCCTGTCACTCCAGGCCCTTGTAAATAGTCTCTTTCTATCTTTCTTGCAGGCTCCCTTCAGGTACTGGGTACATTTCTAATCTGATGAAAACTTTTCAAAGTAGCTACTGGGACAGAAAGTGGCTTTCAAAATGTGGCAAACACAGGAAAAAACTGGCAGCCTGTTCACAGGCACTGGATAACCAAATGCAGGAGGAGCTGGGAAACATGGCTGGCTGCTTCACTTACTTGTGATAGTTTTCTTTCTTCTCATCCCTCCAGTTTTTATTTAACTGGTGTATTTTCACAGCTACATATCTCTGTTCTGTTAAATCAAATGCCTGCAGAGACAAGAGCTGAAAATCAGTAGGAATCACAGGCTCAAGTTAACACTGCAAAAGCAGACAAACTCTAACAAACCAATATCCCCACCCAGGAAGTCAGCATTACAACATAGTGAGGGAAAAGCAAACCCACATTTTGATGTAATAAGTTTCACTAATGAATTCAAGCAACACTGAAAACAACTGAATATTCTGTGCTTTAATATGACCTTCCCCACGGAATCTAACTCGCGCTGCATTGATTTTGACATTTTACTACCGGAGCTACAAAGGGACCAGGAAGACTAAATTATCAAAACATAGACAGTTTTTATACTGGGAAAGACCCTGCTATTATTCCCCCAAGTCCAAAATTCATTTTTTACACTTGGGTTAATAAAAAACAACCACCAAAATGCAGAAGATTTTTCCATGCTTTGTTTCACACAGGTAGCCCAGCTTTCCAACTTGGAGTATGTTTCAGCACATATAAAAGCTGGGGAATTGAATGGCAGAGCTGTGTGATCTTGTGCTTTATCCTTCCCTCCACTTCTTCATCATTTAAACAGTCCTTAAAGAATGGACCTCTGAAATTGCACGCAAGGAGCAATGCAGAAATCTTCTACCTTGCCTGAGAGCAGCAATAGCTCATAATTTCCAGGACAGGACAAAATGCTGTGGGTAAGCAAACAGGCATAATGTGTGTTCATCTCAAAAGTTGTCTTCTTAATTCCTAATGCTTAATAGATTGGCCAAGACCCTGGAGAAGAAGGGCTAAGCATTTCTTTGTTTTAGTAACAGTTACAACTCCTAAGAGCAGGCAGGTAGGAAACATTCACACCCTCTTGCTTTCATCTGTGGAGCCAAAACTTTCTGCTTAGTCAGCAAAGCAGCTCAAAGTACTTGCACACAGCTCACACTCTTTTTTCCCCCCATCTGAGCAGTCTAGTCCCCTTAGTTTAGGTACCAATTGTTGTGGTGCATCAAAATAATAAAGCACCATGAAGTTTCCAATATTTGCATTGGCACAATTATTTCCATTCTAGGCAAATTCAACATGAATTCAGAACTTCGGAATACAGATAGGGAATACTGACAACTGGAATGGCTCTAAGTGTAATAGTCAAATAGCAAGCACCAAAGTATCCCAGGTCCTGGCTGTCAAGAGCGCTGACACACCAGGAATCCTCAGCTCTAAGGAAGTCTCAAAACCACACACACACACTGCCTCCGAGTCTGCTATTTCAGAGGGTAAAATGAAGGCACAAGAAACAAAGCCTTACACCGCCAGGAAGTACAGGCTTTCCTCTTATTATTTGAGCTATTTTCTCTTGTTTACAGAGATGTTCAGACTTGCTGTGCCATCTCAGTAAGGCTTAGCCACTGCAGGTATTTGTGTCTAGCATTTGAAGAAACAAGTGGTTTGCTTCTCTGTCCTAACAAAAATTGAAGACTCGGTGCAACATTTTTTGACACACATTTGAAGGAAATTTGACCTCTGAGGACAAGGCCAGCACCTGAAAATCACAACTCTGATGTCTAATGCAAGCCAGATGCACCATGAGCTTTGTCCTCCCTCTTCTTCCCTCCATAACCCACACAGCATTGAGAAAACAAGTGTAAAAATTCTGCTTCCTGCAGATCCAGATTACACTAGATTTCCCCTTCCGAGTTACCTTATATACTTCACTGAAGCCACCTCTACCCAGAAGATGTAGCAACAAATATCTATCATTTAGCGTTGGATGGTCTTTAAATCTGGTGAGAAAGACACCGTTTAAGAAGACAGAAATAATGAAATCCTCTGCACAATAAATTACAGCTATTGCACAGCTAAGAAACAACGCTTTCACTTTCAGAGAGAGAAATATTATAACTGTGTTAACGACTGACAAATTTGATGCTATCTGATCACTCTGCACTGATGAAAGACTATTTAACGGTACCTTGATGCACTTGGAAGCCTTTGTCTTATGTGAACTTGAAGCTATAACTGTACCACCCCACAATCAAGTGACTATTGAGTTATAAGACCAATTTAAAAAGGATTAAGTGTTTCCCATTATGAAAAGATTGTTTCTCATTATGAAGAGAACAAATAAAAAATGACTTTAAGTTTTTATCCCTGAATCCCATGTGCTTACTGTGAATTATCTTCATTGTGTATCCTTTTCAATTCCCTGATGTGCAGATTTCTAACCCTCTCTAGCCGTTCCAGCTCTGCCTGGATCTCTGCTTCTTCCTGCACAAGGAAAAACCAAAAGTAAAACACAACACTCTGTAAGGTACTGCAGGTAGTGTTTCCACCTGATTTATGGAAACACAAATGCAATTCCACTTCTGAAGAGGTTATTGGCATAAAACTTGTCTGGGAGATCAGAGTCAATTTGCAGTCAAGTGGCAAGTAACAGGAATGAAAACTGACTGGGCAATTCTGTTCACATCTGCACAGACAGGAGGAGACATATCTTTACATATCCTTGTTTCTAATGTTTTCTGTAATTAAGAAGCCTTGTTGCTGTGGTCTTGCTCCTTCCCTGAGTAAGTGCTATGCAGCTGTTTTTGAAGGAATGTCAGTTTTGGTGGGACAAGAGAAAGAAGACAGCCCTCAGCAGTAAGAGCAGGGATGTCATGGTGCCATGTGGGATGGGGCAGCATCTGGACAGGATGGGAAGTGTGAGATAATGACATTATGTTCTACCGGTGATAACTGCTCAAACAAGTCAGAGCGTTCCTCAATGCCATGTGGAAGTTCTGACATAGTGTTTGTCTAGTTGGAAGCTCTGGTGCCCTCAAAAACAACAAGAGAATTAATATCACTGTGGCCAGGGCTGCAAACCTCAATTCAAACATGCTCCCTGAGCAAGTACAATTTGTGTATGTGACTCAGGGGACACCATTACCCATCTGTCTTGTGACTCTGCTCCTTCCCTTTCCAACTGGTTCTATTTTTAGACATAAAGAATGAGCCAGTTTCCAAAAGTGGGGAAGGATAAGCACAGCTTCAGACAATGCCACGATCCCAACACATTACTTCATTTTCCATTAAGGTCCATTTCCAAATGAATTCCTCCATTCCAGGGTGACAATGTTACATGCCAGCATACATGGACCTGCAGTTAATCCCCTGGAGCAATGTGGGAGCTGTAGAGCCAGCATGCCTACGGCATTACTCTGCCCTGCCCATATCACTTCTTTTTGTCCACAGGTCAATAAAGCATAATGGGCAGACTGCCAGCAGATTCCGGGTGTGCAGTAACTTTCCCTTCCACAGAAAATAACAAGGAGTACGGAGGCATTAATGAGGCCTTGCATTCTGCTTGTGTGTCAAGGTTACAGGAAAAAAACTAAATGTAGAGCTCGAGCACCACCTGAGAAAAGAAGGGGCACTCCAACAAGACATCTTCTTCCTCTTTGGTTCATTTCCAAAAGAAAACTCCTTGGCCTTAGCAGAGATCACACCTAACCAGGAAATGGCAGAAGACATCTATTTTTTTTCCCAGTATTTCATCTGTTGAAGTGTCCCAGAAAACTTTTTTATAGGTCACTGCAATCACTTTCAAGGTAACCAACAGCTTATCTAAATATAACCCCACTTGCAGGTACAGTTCCTACTGAGGCAAAGGCATTTGAGAACAAACGTGCATTGCAGCTGCCTGAACAGGACTGGTTTGCAGCAGCCCAAGAGATTTTATTGGACTGATAATGTTGGTTACTCAATATTGCAAAGAACTGGAAAAGTCAATGACTGTTGCATTTTTTTGTTGTGTTCTTATAATTTTCTTCCCTTGGTCCATTCCTTACTGTTCCCCCACATTATACACGCTCAGAGTCCAGCACCAGGCAGGTCACAGTGACAGAAGACATATCAAAAGAGTAGAACTCTGTATGAAATCCTAACTGTAAGGACACAAACCTATCTATTGAAGCGAAGAACATCTTTAGTGAATACCACTACCCTGAAAAAATTATTACAAAATCCAGGCTATCCCTTTCAAGCACAACACCCTCTTGATTATCAAATGAGTAGTGACCTCTACAGAGAAATGCTCTTGTTCACAGAATACTGCACAAAAAGCCTTTGCTGCAACTAGCTCTTACCTTTTTAAGATGACCTAGTCGGAGTTTGAAGATTTCCTCCTGTTCGTGGTATTCTGCTAATGTTAACCTGCGTAAGAAAGACAGACTCAACACATTAGGTTTCAAGATGTGATAAAGTGAACAATCTGCAGAATGCACATTGTGGAAGTAACAACTCCACAGAGTAAATCAACAGCCAGAATGAAATTTTTTAGATAAACTCTGCAATCTATATTTTTTAATAATCAGTCTAAAGGAGAACAAAACCTTAAACCTCAACAACATACACTAATTTCAAATCCCCAACAACACCTATCCAGGCTACTGACTGATTTTTAACGAAGAGAGCTAAACCATAATCTAAATATAGGAAAGTGAAGCCCAAATATTCCACATCTTATTTCTCCATGTAAAGTTTGCTTTACTGACTCATTTTCAAATTTTTCTTTGTAATAAAAGCTGGATAATTTCAACCCATATATTCATTCTGAGACTAGAAGCACACCTGGCCACACAGCCACTGCAAACAGAGCAATGACCTGGGATTCAGAACTTTTTCCTGTTTCAGGTTCTGCCAAGTGGCTTCCAGGGAAACCTTGGGAAATTTACTTTATCGTATTTTTGACCTCACACGTAGTTAGGAGAAGCAATGGGATAAGAGGAGTAATCTCTATTTTATTGACAGTAAATGATGTGCAAAGTTTCTGCTCTAGGTGGTTGGTCAGAAGTCGTTCCATAACGTTTTCGACGTCTTTTCCATGCCAAGTGTGCCACGTAGGACAGAGGCAAAGCACAGCCTTACACTAAAACAATGACAGAGCCCATCACTTGTGAAATGCAACGACACGCTGAGATCTTTAGGATCAGAAAAACGAATCACTTAATTGTCTCATTACTACCAACAAGGAGCTTGGTAAAAGCATCACATGTGAACATAAAACTATGAAGCCCTTATCAACCGAATCTGTTCACTCTGTAAACAAGATCTGCACGTGACAGCATACAAATATCTTCCTTTAAACCTAAACTGAGTTCAAAGCATATCCCAGGAGAATTCTTGTAACAGCAGTCATGCTCTACACAGAATTCACACAAGGTTAGTGCAGGAGGCCTCCAGAACATCAACACTTCAACTTCTTTCAAGGGGGAGCTGAGTCCTACATCTGTGCAGGGAGACCTTACTCAATAAATTGAGATGAGAGCATTCAGCTCATCAAGTGCTCATCTTGAAATACCCCAACTTCCCTCTGTTGATAATGCATAGAGTCCATGTATTTGAAACAAGGCCTAAAGCAGTTGTCACCTGATAAATTTAATGGAAAACTCATAAACCAAGTTCCTTATGAAAGAATCTCGAGCAGAAGGAACTGCTTATTACAAATTAAAGATACATATAAAACAAAGCCAGTACTAAAAATGGTCACATGTTGTCTCATTCCATATAAAACTGCTGAGGGCCCTGAGCCGGACTTGATGGTCCTTGGGAGTCCCCTCCAGCTCAAGATATTCTATGATTCTACTTCGCACACATAGCCTGAATTTTAATTAGATTCAGATAATCTAAAAGACCGTCCCAAGAGTTTAAGTCTTTGTGATTCTGTGATTCTTTTGTTGCTGTTGCTGTGTAAGGAATAAAGAGACAATTGAATAAACCAGCAACAAGGTTTGCGCATATGCTCGTGCACCAGTAACAAACACCATCAGCCTACTCATTAAGGCAGAGATGTAATGAGCACCACCAGGCTAACACTGCCCAAAACAGCTGCCCGTCACAGCAACCATCACAAAAATCAAGGGGGCTCTGAGACAAATACTGCCCTGTTTCACAGAAACATGCTGGAAGCCCCCTACCTACCCCTAGTGCAGCTGAAGGCTGCCCAAGCTGCCCTAATGAATCTCAACCAGTCCCAGCAGATTAATCTTCCTGAATGAAAATTCTTTTCTCATTCACAGGCTAGAAACTCATTTTGGGAGAGCTCGTGTTTAAATTTGCATCATGGCACCTTCTCCTTTTTAAGACACAGCAATAACCATGAACCAAAGAGGAACCAAAAATCAAAAAGGAATTTGGCTGTCTGCTTCTCATCAACTTTTAGAAACATTTATATTTAAATTGCCTAAAAGTCAGCCTCTGTAAGAGTTCCACAACAAAAAGCCTCCCTCCAGAAGTCAGAAAATTCTGTGCCTGATACACAATGGTCCAACAAACGCACTTACTGGATAACTAATGATTAAGCAAGTAGTCAGTCAGTCCAGTTGCTACAGCTGACTTGCAAAAACCCCAGTGCTTTCACATAAGCTACAACACTCCACATGAACCATACCCACACCCTGGCAAGCAGCTTTTGTCAAGTACATGACCAGAAGCTTTTCTAAACCACGAAGATATCACCCTAAAATATATCAGTGAAGAATGATAAACCCGCAAGAAACCGAGAAAAAGACCTGGGAGCCCAAGAGGCTTCCTAGCAAAGTGTGGTAAAGCTAGGTTATGCCAAGGCAGGCTCACAGCACAAGCAGAAGCATCAGACATGACCAGGATTCCCAGGGCACATCGGGATCTGTGCTGCCATGTCTCCAGAATAAGCCAAACAACAGCTGCACAGACTGCTGGAGAAAAAGAATTCCACAAAAAAAGGGGAAAGCTAATCCTGCCCTTTGGAAGTGAAAGGTTACCACAACGAACAGCAACACTTCAAAATATCTATGTATAGACATTCCATTTGCTTCTCCCAGCTCAAACCTGGCAATACAAAAGGATGACTTTAAAGTTTTACTTAGCTCTTTTCAGGCTCCCTCGGCCAGAAAGAGGAGGAAATGTCTCCAACCAACTTAGCTGTTTGCAGGAAGCACCCACTGCTCTCCAACACAACTCACCTGATCCGCAGGTAACTGTATCCCCTTTGGGGGCACAGCCCTGGAGCTGAGGGCACCCTGAATATCAGGATTCACCCAGCCTTGTGCCATCTTTGCTGAGACTGCGAAGGCAGAGGGAGCTTTTGCTTCATATGGCCTTTTAAAGATCAAGACCAAGAATTCAAAGGGCTTCCAGAACTCTGAGGTCAAGTCAAGCCCAGGAGATTTAATAATGAAAAATGAAAAGTGTTAATGAGAGTTATGGTATTAGCCTACAGCAATAAAATTAAGTCTATGAAGGTAACTAGCACAAGGTAGGGCTAAGTCTCTAATTAAATGTATTTCCAACTCACAAAAACTTCCGAAAAAACAATGTTCTAAATCTCTTCTGAGACCCAGCTTTACTCTAGAGAAATGCTCTCTTAGAGCATCACTAATTTCAAAAGA
>VXBT01013921.1:0-19172 GCA_013400235.1 Oriolus oriolus
GCAGGGAACAGGCACCGCGATAGCTTGTCTAGGGACACAGACAAGGGCTGAGAAGTGCCTTCTGTGGTTAGCAGTCTCCTGCTGCATAGTTACAGCATAATAGCGAAGACCGCTGAATGTCTGTCCCCTGATGGGTAAACTGTGACTCTTCCAGAGCAAGAAACAGAGAACTGCATATCCAAATGAGGTTGAGGGATGATAGAAACTATGCAAATTGACCTCAGATCAGGACACTAAGTTTCACATCTGTATGGTCAGAATAACTGTGTCACTAGACAGATAAGAAAATAATTCTATGTCTTGTCTTGGATAGGCTTAAACACCTGGCATGGTGTACTATGGGTACTACTTCACTAGCAGCCCAGTGGGAATGCTGCTACCTGCTGAATTTCTGTTTGGATGTTTCCTGAATGGCTCTCAGCTGAACACTGAGTCATCCTGTTGTCACATACCTTTTCAGATCTGAACTCACAGCTTGAGGTGACAGAGGTACAAGTTCAGCAGTTGTGGTTAAGATGTTATTTCCATTTTAAGTGGAAATCTATATTTCTCATATATCTTATATAAGATATATAAGAATGCTTATATCTTATATATATGCGTATATCTTTCCAAGCCATTTACTCTTGGAAGGAAATTTCTCAGACTAGTGCCCAATCCAGAAGTGAAGTGCCTCAAAAGTTTGATAAAAATCCATTTGGTTGTTACTGAGGTATCTGAATGTATAAAATAGATAGAGGAGGAGAGGAAGCACTTCCTAGCTAGACGAGAGTGAGGAAGCACTTGCTATCACTTAGGCTGTGTGTACCAGATACTTTCTATGTTTCTGGAAACTATCAGTGTAATTAATTTCCATGCTGACACATTTCAAGCTATCACAAAGCTGTCACTTCTCTATCAGGTAATATTCACCCCATACACATTTTGTCTTACCATGAGGCACATGTTTTTTGGTCTCATGTTCCCCTTATGGGTTTTTGAGGGCTCTTTTGGAAAGAACAGAGAATATCTACTTCGGTATAGTAGATGAAAATAAGTTTAGACTCTACAAAAGTACTCTGAAAAAAAAGAACACTGGGAATATATTTTAGTCCATCCCTTAGAGAAATAATAAAATCTATTTTGCACTAAGTTTTGGCATTTTCTTGCATTTTGCAGGCTGAACATGAATCCAACACATTCTGGAGTCTCAAACCGAATTTCAAAAAACTCCAGGATTTTCCTTAAACTGTTCTGAAATAAAAATGAATGTGCAAAATCTTATTTTTACTTCCAAATTTCTGAAAGCAAGTTATTCACTGAAAGCTAGACACAGCAGACCAAATCCAGGTTTGAAAAAATTAATCATTTCCCAGGTTTGAAAAGGTGAATGCTTCTTATGCACTACTTCTCTGTCTATATAGATGCTTCCGTATAATTCACTGTATATTCTGCACTCCATCCTGCCTCTGTTTTTCTACATGTCCTTGTTCTGCACGTCTCCCATGCTCCCTTTATGTTTTACTATCTCTCTCATTGCACTG
The DNA here is from genome assembly GCA_013400235.1 of Oriolus oriolus. NCBI lineage: Eukaryota > Metazoa > Chordata > Aves > Passeriformes > Corvidae > Oriolus > Oriolus oriolus. Next base: position 1,524 of record VXBT01013921.1, read on the forward strand.
TAAACTAACTTTACTTGCCAGCATGGTGATGGTACATTTAAAATGTCCAGAATATGTTTTTTAACCCAGAAAAATGTATATAGAGGAGTCACAGCTTCCTACTTCTTAGGAAGGTACTTTGAAAGGTACAGGCGGCACTTTAGTGTTCTGGGGAGGAGAAGCTCACAATTTTATCACAGACGGATACGATGGAGAAGTTCTTTGTTGGGCTACAATGCTCCAGGTTATCTGGCAGAAGAGAAGAAAAGGTGAGAGGAGTTAAAGACAACTTCTGCTTATGTCTGGAAGGTAGAAGAGCACAGAAGCAAATTGGAGACCCAGAGGAATATAAATTTCCTTCCTGGATCCTGTGTGTACACTCCACTCCTTTGTTATGACTAGACTTGTAGATATGCAATGGAAGGAGAAAACAAGTCATAAAGGATGATAAAGAATTGATGTAGAGGAAGTTCCCAGCAACTCCCAAGAGAAAACAGAGTGGGAGGCTATAGCTAATGAAAAGAAATAATCTGTAAAATCCTGGGTTTAGTGGTTTAGTAGTAGTGTGCATGGGAAGAACCTTTGCTCATTGTTTTCCCCGTAAGGTACAAATGAAAGAAGTGATATCCTCAACTCATGAATTCTGGAAAATTTTCATCTGAAATACAGCAAGATTTATGCATGGACAATTAAAAAACCTAGAAAACAAATCCCACAGAGCCACTGGCTGCAAAATCAGAAAATATTTTCGTGCTGTGAGATTTCAAAACTACTTGAATAAGAATACTATGACTTAGTTTCTTATCTTGCTACATGGAGAAATGGGAAAATTATACTTGACTATGCTTGGACTCTCAATACTTCTGTAAACTGAGCAGCAGACTGAATGAAAAAGTCAAGAAACTTTTTTCTTGACTGCAGAATTTTTTTACCATTCTAATGATAGAATCAGTCTTGAGAAGCACCTTATCTGCTTGTTTTACAGACTGAGAAATATTGATTACACTTGCTATGTTATCCATTTTGGTTTTTTAACGTAAATTTCTTTTGTTTGGTGAAAAAGTGAAACAGATCTGTCCTTCCCATACTCACTTGTAGTTCAGCTTGGTCATTCATCCCTGGCTCTTTGTACTATTCCTCACTGTCTACTGTAGCTGCCACATGCACAAGAATGCATTTGCATCTCTTAACAGGCAGCAGATTTCACATTCTGACAATAAGGCTGGCCCATAGAGGTTGTTTAGTTAGACTTTAAGGATCTAAATGCAAATAGATTTATTCTCCTGTGACTTGATTTTGTTCTTTCATTGCCACTGTCTGCCTCACCAACAAACCAAGAAAAGAAACTTAGTTTTCTTTCTCTTCAGGGAGACATGCCAGAACTTGGAAGTTTTTCTGTCAGCAAGCATGTAGTCCCTGTTCATTCCTATTATTAGGAATAGTTTCTGTTTTCCTTTTTCTCGATTGTCCTCTCTGAAATTTCTAGGAAAAAAACCTTCTGAGAATTTTCGTTGAAAAATATTATTTCCTATTTTTGAACTCATTTGTGACTTCTGCTCTTATTCCTTGGCAACCTACATATATCATTAAGAATAAAAGAAACAAAGTATACAGTGTTCTAAAGGCTTTAAAAAATTGAAGTTTACATTTAAGGCATTTGTGAAGCCATGATTTATTCAACACGGAAAACTGAAAAAAAAATCTTTGTTTTGCTTTCAAAAGTCTTTAATTTGCACCCATAAAAAGATGATTGAACATTACTCTGTTACTATCGATGCACATGATTTATCCCCATGCATCATTAAAACCCAGTGGAAAAAGCAGACACATTAATTTATTGCTTTCTTAAGTTCTTCATTACATTAATTGGAATTACTCCTATTAAAAAAAGAGACCAAAACCCAAACAAACAGATGATGAATAAACTAGCCCCAGCATATTTTTAGTTTCTGTGATTAGAACTGAAAAAGGAACACATAAATTGTCAACAAAATTTTACAGTATATTTTAGTCCACCCATTTTTGTGATGGGCTAAGAAATTCTTTATATGCAGGGAAGAATGAAGATGCTCAGAACACATGATGATTGGAAAACTACAAACTTTTTCTTTTTTTGTAAAATACCCTAAAACACTGTACTCAGTCTAGCAATATTACATTCAGAATAAAGGTACTGTGAAATATAGGCTGCAAGTTTCAGTACCTTTCTGCTGAAGGGAGGATATTAACATAAATATCATGATAGGGCCATAGATACATCAGTTTTAGAATCTGATTGCAAGTTCTACAGCAATTTGAATGGGACACTCTATTACAAGCTTTTCTTTAAAATTTGCATTCTCCTTTTTTATAATAATTATTGTATATGATAGGATCAGCTATGTGTGGCAGTAGGTAGTTCCTTTTCAAGGAATGTAATTAGATTTTGGTTACCCCTTAGTGTCTCATCGGCTTCAGATGGGTTTGCAAGCTAAACAAGCTATTCTGGTAGATAACAATCCCTGACCTCCTCCTCTCTTCCTGAAATCTTGTGATTCCCACTCAGGATGTGACAGAAAAAATAGTTTTCACACAAGTGAGTCCTGCTACCATACTATGTAGCAGGTCCGCACATGTCATTTTTGTCCCTTGCCTTGCCTTGGCTTGTCTTGTCCTGTCACTTGCATTTATTTCCCTTCTTTTCCTTTCTAATTTAGCCTCCCTGAACATATGTAAAGGGTCATTCTTTTTTTACTAGACAGTGAAGTCAAGAGGGCTACAGTCACAGTGGTGCATAGCAGGGAGTAGGTAGAGCAGCTCTGTGTTTTTGAAGATAATTATGATGGCCTATACCCAGAGGATCTCCATGAACATTTGTCCAAAATTATGTTATCCTTATCTTACACAGTTGATTCTTAGAGAGTACATAGTGATCATGGTGGTATAAGGATTGAGCAAAAAAAAAATTTTACTTATACTTCCAATTCTTACATTAGTTGCTATTTCCACATGTAGACAGCACTGTTTGTTGGAGAAAGAGTTGAGGAGATAAACACAGAATGAGCATTTTGGAATCTGGAAGACATTCATGGTGAATAGTCATAGTGAGAAAGTTCTCTGAACTAACAACTGATTTTGAAATATTATTGACTCTTAAGCACCCAGTTCCTGAAATATAGGGAGCAGAACTAAAGTTTTTCTGGCTCTAGGTAACATTTAAGAAAGAGTTTTCTCCTTGGGACACATTCATGATGTTTGGGAAATTCCATAATTAATTTTTTTCTGATGGAAATATTTTTATGTTTGAATTGTGGTATTTACCATATAATCGATTTATTTAGTTATTTGAAGGTGACAGGACACAGTTGCACACCAAAAAGGTGTTAAAATATAATAGTATTGAAATTGGGAAAAGAGAAGTCTTATTTGAATACTATCAAATTTGTTTAAAAACTGTGCTTTTATCAAAGTCTCTGTTTCCCCCTGACACTTTTTGAGGTATCATTTCTTGCTGTTAATTGCCAGAGAAAAGCATGCAGTGGGAAGCTGTGGAAATCGTGGAACGTCTCTCTTTCTGTATTAATTGTTGCTTACAGATACATATACCACAAATACTGTACAGAGCTGTTTCTCTGTGTGCCACAGGGAAATTTCAATATCATGTTAAAAATTGGCTTGTTTTTCTGTTTGTATTTTTGATCAAAACTACAAAGTTCTCTCTTGTTTTGCTTACAGAGATGCATAGAAGGGATCCCCAATGTGTAGTCTGTGTGAGACCAAAGCTCTTTCAAACGCATACTCTTGGGTATCTGTAGTAATGATAATAGACATTAAAGTCTATACTTGTGTCTAAAGGGTATTTATATGCACTGCTTGAAGTAGTCAACTAAATCTCTGTACAATTTGCTTTGCTTTGTACAAAAGTATTTTTTGAAAGATAACTACCCCAAGGTTACTTAGAAATTACTCTTACATGAGAGAATTTTATTTTCTCCCTTGGTCTTTCTATGCTGTTAATAAATGGTGACACAAATGAAGTTAAAACTCTAATGGAAAGCTTAAGAAATTACTCTGATAACAGGCTAATATTAATTAAAAGTAAAATAATGGTCCTCAGCTACTAGGCCTATTCTAAATGTTATCTCCTGTTCTAAGGCCAGATTCCAAAAAAGTTTTCAAGTTCATAACCTTTCCAACAAATGTCTTAAGGAAATAAATTGTTTCATCTTCTTCCACAGGTTTTCTGGATCATTGGTATATACATTAACACTTACTGAATTTGCTGTTAAGAATTTTGTATTGTTAGGAGAATGGCTAGAACACACACGATGCAATGTTCTCTGGTAAGCATTTGTTAGTTATTTGGTGACTTACATACATTCCTAGCCACTTCCCTAGATTCCAGTTTCCTGGAAGATAGTTATTTTTTTCATCCACTTGGAAACTACCCTTCTTTTGTGGAAATGCCATGCAAGTTATGTTTCACATAATTCAAATTAATTTTGGAAGGGAGAGGACTAGTTAGAACGTGAGTAAGTTCTAATAAAATTTGTTCTTAGATAAGAGCGCTCACAAAACATATTGGTACCAATAACCTGCATTAATTGATAGCTGAATTCCAAAAAGTGGCAAAATATAGAGAGCATCTACTAGCATTTATCTAAACGCCCATCCTTTCTGTAGAACTTGATTAGCCTGAGTGGCTGAGGAGCTTAAATGATATTGCTTGGAACACAATGCAAAACTGTATGTTTAAATGTACTTTTTGGATTTAAAAAAAAAGTTCAGGAGTCAAATTTTAGCAAACTCTTTGTTACACTTAACCATATGTTTTGGAAAGAAGCTGAAAATTAATTTTCCTATATTTTCCTGCTGCGGGATACCATTTGTATCAGTCATGGCACCACTTTTCAGGAGATGGATTTATGGCAAACTGGTTTGTGACAAGTTCCTTCCACTTATTCTTTTTCTCTCTTACATCCTACTCACATTCCAGTCCTGTGCTGGAAAATCAACTTATTCTGTTCCACTGGATTACAAACTTCCCCATCTACCAAATGCATCCTCAGTAGGAAAAACAAGTTCTCAAATTGAATATGAGGTTTCCATTTACCACATTAATAGATGCCTTTCTAAAGTAATTAAATAAACAAATAAAAATAAGTAGTATACATGAATAATTAACAGGCAAAATGTAATGTTTCGTTTCAACTTAAAGCTAATTAAATGTCATGCAGTCAGTGCTCTTAGAATGGCATAACACTGGAGGAAAAATTATATTAATCATTCAGCAGTTACTTCTGGTATAAACTAATAATTTATTTTCTATCTTTGTGCAATTTGTAAAAGTATCTAGAAACTACAGTCTTAACTAACAACATTCAGAGCTTAAATCTTGTAAAATAGTCCATAGAAAAAGAATTTCTGTACTCTTTTAAATAAAAAACCCTTTTATACAGACAAAGGTAAAATAATTTATTCACCCAAAATAAAAGAACAATCAAAATCTTGTGATACTGAAAAATAAATCCATGAAAGCTTGTATGGTTGTGTTGAGCTACCCATAATAAATTTGTATGTGGGTGGAGCATGACGAATCAGTTTCCAGGATTTCAGTTTTGGTTTAGGATTTAATTTGATTTTAGGATTTCAATCAGTACAGCACCTAGGCAAGATCATGGGATTTAAAACACAAATCTATTGTTCCATGGAAAATCTCTCATTTACTTCACCAGCATATGCCTGTATCCATTAATATTTCCTGCATATTGTAAGAATAATAGTTGATTACACTGGCAGAAAAATACTGGGCTCTGATCCTGAGTGATCTTACATGGTGTAGGTTCCTGATGCCTGAACAAAGTCCATTAATCAAATGAGTGTTAGAAAAGAGGATTATTCATATGAAATTGACAGAGAATTTATATACAGAGACAGTAAACAGAATCCCCATGCTTTCCACAAGGTGAGTTGAGTTTATGTGGAAAAGCTAAATAGCAGATAACAATATCTTGCTTAAAAATTCATATTCAATTTTATATGATTCATATTATTGTGATAAACACAATCATTTAAGAAAAAACTTGGAAACTTGCATATTATGTATACGCTGTATTTAAAAACAAAGATCAACCATTTTGCGAGAAATCATTAAAGGACCATTGTTAACATGGTAAACTCTCAATGCATGGTATGAAATTTGACTTTCAGCTGTTTATAGTGACAATGCTAATCCTAGAAGCATTGAATGGTTTGGGTTGAAAAGGACCTCAAAGGTCATCTCATTCCAATCCCTCTACCGTGGACATGGACCCCTTCCACTAGACCAGGTTGTTCAAACACCCATCAAACCAGCCTTGAACACTTCCAGGCAGAAGGCTTTCTCTGGGCAACTGTATTCATTTGGCACAGCCTGGTTTTGGGTAGGAGGCGGGCCACAAAGATGGCTCCTGTGAGGAGGCTGCTGGAAGCTTCCATCAGAGCCAGTGGCTGATGGCTCTGAAGACGGACATGCTGCTGGCCAGAGCTGGGCCAGTGAGAGAGGTGGGTAATGCCTCTATGATGACATATTTAAGAAGAAAATCAAAACAAAGTCACAAGATTTTGGGATTCTAGTCAGAGAAGAGGTGAGAACATGTGAGGGAAAACAACATGGCAACACCAAGGTCAGTGAAGGAGGGGGAGGAGGTGCTCCAGGCACTGGAGGCAAGATTGACCAGCCATGGTCAACCCACTACAGCAGCCTCTTCCAGAGTCTTACCACCCTCACAGTAAAGAATTTCTTCCTTATATCTAATCTAGGCATGCCGTCTTTCAATTTAAAGCCACTGCGCCTTGTCCTATCACTACATGCCCTTGTGAAAAGTCCCTCTCCAGCTCTCTTTTAAGGTCTCCTTTAGTTACTGGAAAGCTGCTACAAAGTTCTTTGAGGAGCTCTTTTCTCCAGGCGGAAGAGACCCAATTCACTCAATCTGTCTTCAATAGAAGAGGTGCTCCAGCTCTCTCATCAGCTTGGTGGCCCTCCTCTGCATCTGCTCCTACAGGTCCATGTGATTTCTGTGCTTGGCACTCCAGAGCTGGATGCAGCACTCCAGGTGGGGCCTCCTTAGAGTAGAGTGGAGCAGAGTAGAGTTGAGTAGAGTAGAGTAGAGTTGAGTAGAGTAGAGTAGAGTAGAGTAGAGTAGAGTAGAGTAGAGTAAGCAGAAGAATCACCTCCTTAGACCTGCTGGCCACTCCTCTTTTGGTGCAGCCCAGGATATGGTTGGCTTTCTGGACTGTGAATATGCACAGCCAGGTCATGTCAAGCTTCTCATCTACCAACACACCCAAGCCCTTCTTCTCAGAGTCCTCCTCTATTCCCTTCCCAACCTGTATTTGTGCTTGGGATTGCCCAGACCCACATGCGGGACCCTACACTTGGATTTGTTGAACTTCATGAGGTTTGGAAGGGCCTACCTCTCAAGCCTGTCAAGGTGCTTCTGGAGGGCATCCCTTCCCTCTAGTGCATCGACTGTACCACTCAACTTGATGATGTTGGAAAATTTGCAGGGGGTGCACTTGATACCACTGCCTATGTCACTGACAAAGACCTTAAAAAGTGGGAGTCCGAATAACGACCCCTGAAGAATTCCAGTTGTCACTGCTTTCCACTTTGACTACAATCCTTTGAGTGTGACCATCCAGTCAACTCCTCATCCACCAAACGGTCCATTTGTCAAATTAAAATCTCTCCAATTTAGAGACAAGGATGTTGTGTGCGACAGTGTCCAGTGCTTAGCACAAGTCCAGGCAGATTATGTCAGTCACTCTTCCCTCATCCACCACTGCTATTACCCCATCATAGAAGGCCAATAAGTTTGTCAGGCAAAATTTCCCCTTAGTGAAGCCATTCTGGGTGCGACCAACCACTGCCTTGTTTTCCATATGCCTTAGCATATCTTTCAGAAGGATCTACTCCATGATCATGCCAGGCACAGAGATGAGACTCAGTGGCCTGTAGTTCCCCAAGTCTTCCCTTTCTCCCTCTTTAAAAATGGGGGTTATGTTTCCTCTTTTCCAGTCAGTGGGAACTTCACCAGAATGCCAAATGTTTCAAATATGATGGATAGTGGCTCATCCACATCTCAAAAATTCCCTCAGGACCCGTGGATGTACGTGACCAGGATCCATGGATTTTTGGACCTTCAGGTTCTTTCAATGGTCTCAAACATGATCTTCTCCTACAATGCTCAGTTCCTCATTCTCCCGGTCCCTGTCTTTGCCTTCTGCAACTTGAGTGGTGTGGTTGGAGCACTGGATAGTGAAGACTGAGGAGAAAAAGTCATTGAGTAACCCAGTCTTCTCCATGTTGCAGGTAAACAGGTCTCCTATTTCTTTCCAGAGTTACCCCACATTTTCTCTAGTCTTCCTTTTATCACTAACTTACCTATTGAAACTTTTCTTGTTGACCTTAACTTCCCTGGACAGATTTGATTCTGTCAGAGTTTACCTGATCCCTGGCTGTTCAGATAATCTCCATTCCTCTCAGGTGCGAGGACTTAAAAGATCACAGTTTTCTGTCTCAAATCACAGCTGCCTGTCTCAAACACTGTTACCACCGAAGAACTTCCACTGTGGAAAACTGTGTAAAGAAGCAACTGCTCATCTGTGACCAGTGAAGCCCTCGCCCCCTGCCAAATATGCATCTAAGGATTCCTGAAACTTGGACTATAAATTAAGCCACTGTGATAAGATAAAGGTGGTGCTATTGTTCAAGTGTTATCCCAAGCCTTTGGTGAGGTAAACAAAGCTGGGAGAGAAGAATGTATCACTGATCATGGACACAAAGAATCCGCATGGAAAACCAACTCAACAGCTGTGCTAAAATCATTTTAGGTAAAAGGTGACTATGTCAGGGGGAGATTGAGGCCCACTGACTCAAGAAACCCACTGACTCAAAAGGACTAATTAGCATTAGAAGTGAGGGAACATTTAACCAATGGAATAAGATAAGTGTGTAGCCAATAAACATGAATTCCTTTTTGTGCAAAAATATATAAATAGTGAGAAGTTTTGAATGACCTTGGGACTCCCAAAACCAAGAAGCCCACGGTGAAAAAGGACCAACAGGACACCACTGGATCCATTGGGGGTGGTTATCTTCTGCTTAATCTATCTCTCTCTCCCCACCTCTCTTTTCTATTTCTTTCTATCTCTCTACTTCACATTTTACTGTTAAATAAAATCCATACTACTGACTTTGGTATATGGTCTCATCTGCAACTTAATTCAGGTAGAGGCATCTCTCAGCAGTCAGATTTTAACACCAGGCTACCCATCCTTGCTTCCATTCTCTGTAGGCTTCCTCTTCGTTTGGGTTTTTCCAGGAGTTCATACATGCAGGCCTCCTGGTGTTTTTGCCTGACTTCTTCTTTGGCAAGATGCACCATTTCTGAGGTTGGAGGAGGTGACTCTTGAATATCAACTGGCTTTCTTGAGCCTCTCTTCCCTCCAGGCCTTTATTCCATGGTACTCTACCAAGGAAACTCCTGGAGAGGCCAAAATCTGCTTTTCTGAAGCATGGGGCAGTGAGTTTGCTGTGCGACCTTGCTGCTTTAAGAGTCTTGGACACCACCATTTTGTAGTCACTTCAGCCAAGGCTGCCCTAAAGCTTCATATTACCCACAAGTTCCTCCTGGTTGCTGAGGATAAACTCCAGCATAGCACCTCTCCTTGTAGGATTCTCTATTACTTGGAAGGATGTTGTCATCCAACAGATATTGGTGTGGTTGAAATCCCACATGAAGTCAGGGCTTATGAACATGAGGCTGCTCCTATCTCTCTATAGAGGGCCACATACACTCAGTGTTCCTGATTGGGCAGCCTATAGAAGACCCCCACTATAATGTCACATGTCCCTGCCCTCCCTTTAATGTTGAACCATTAGCTCTGTTTCAGCTCCTCATCCATCCTCATGCAGAGCTCCATGAACTCCACCTGTTCATTGACACAGAGAGCGACAATTCCTTCTCATCTTCCCTGCCTGACCTTCCTATAGTCTGTATCCTTCTGTTTCAACACTCAAGGCATAGGAGGTGTCCCACTACATCTCAGTGATGCCAGTAGGATTGTAGGCCTGCAGGTGTGCACATCTCTAACTCCACTTGTTTAGTCACAGCCAGTCAATTTTGTTGTTTTTTGGTTTATATATATTTTCTATAAATTCCTTTTACTGGATAAAGCAATTGCAATGTACTTTTTGACAGTATTTGTTTTACTTATAAGCACCCAGCATTAAGAGTGAGAGTAGTAACTCACCCAGATCCTTAAGAAGGAAGCATGGAGTTCACAGCCTGGATTTTCACAGCCAGATGGCTATAAAAATAACTGATTTTGTTCATCTGCATTTCAGTTTATTAACTGAGCCCTGTTCATAACAATATCAAACACAAATAGCTCCCCAAACAGCAGAACTAATGAAGCTTTTTCTTCCACAGATGTTCTTAAGCACAAAAGACACTGTGCAATGTCATTGTTATTAGAGCAGTCTTCGCAGCCTTTGGGGAAAACATACCTTCTTGTGGTCTCTATATAGGCCCTAGTAACCACTGGTCACTTCCACATGTCCAGCAATTTCAGTGCCATGCCCCCGCTGTTTTCCTACTCTCTGTCTTTCTTTGCATGGCTTGTCAAGTAACTGCCATGCCCTTGATGTAAAGCTACTTCCTAGTTACCAGGCCTGGTAAATATATCCTGGCTGCCTACGCACTGGAAGTCAAATGAATGAGGATTACAAATGACCTCACAATTTAGCTGTTCCCACATAGAAGCATTACAATGATGTCTCTTTTTGGCACCAGCTCTCATTCAGCTTGTAGAGAGGGATAACATTTTGTAGACTTTCACCCCTTTTTTTTTTCTACTGTGAGGTACGAGGTTCAAACATAGTAGGATAAATCTAGTAGACAAACACATAATCTTTATGAATTTGTAACTTACTCTTCCTTAACAACATGGATGGCAAATCTAATGATTAGCATTTTTAGATTCCTTGAACTTTATATCCTCCATTTAAAATTTGTTATACTGTTCTGTGACTGAAAACCACCTTCTTTTTGTAACATTTTTTATTGCTTTGACTCATGGTTAGAAGCTATAGCATATTCAATTTCAAAGCCAAAGCAACTTTATTTTCTCTTTAAAGAAAGACTAGGAGTTATTGACTCAAACCTCTTCATTCTGTTAGGTTCTTCGTTTTGGTTTTGCTTTGATTTTGTTGGTTCTGGGTTCTTTTTTTAATTCAGTAACACGTTACTGATTTCCTTTAGTGTTTTGCACATAAAATCTGCTTTATATGGAGGGCCAGTATATAATTTATGTTCTATTTTTAGCGTGATATCTAGGTCTATGTGACTTTCTGTACTAGGAAGGTAATTTTTCATTTATTAAAAGGGACTGCTGTAGCAAAATCTATCAAAATCTACAGAAAAAAACAAGGATATATAATTTGTGAATCATTGGTGCATATGAATGTTGTTGTTACACTGAAAATTTGTTTCTGAAATAGGCATCAATACACCATTAAATCTTTAAAAACCTTATAAATATATATACTTACCCCCTCTAATTTTTAATTCTTAGATGTAGCAGTTTTACAGTGTCACTCAAAGTAGTCAGATTTGAGCTATTTTGAATGAAAAGAAATGCACGATGACTCAAGAAATCCTAATTGCTGCTTCCTATTGTTTATTCAAAGTCATTTTTTTTCTGCTGTTCTGAACGGGGGAAAAATGATGGTAAGTAAAAGGCTGCTCCTCACAAGATTATCTCATGAGCCCATAGAGTCATATAGGTCAAAACAGTATCCTGATCCTTACATAGATAAATAGCTACAGAACAAAATGGCCCATGTCTGTACTATTAAATTCTCTTTTTCTTTAAACAGAGTGGCTGCAAACATGTTGCTAATGCTTTTTGAGGCTTTTATTTCTAAGAGTAACACTTCTGAGAAGATGCAATACTGGGCATGATCTTTATGATGCACCCCGTCTTCTTTCTTAAATCGTCATTTCACTCTCTTAATAGGATAAAAAATATAGTTAAAGCAAACATCTTTCTCTCCAAAGATTTCCTTTAGAAGAGATTGTCAGAGGTGATATTGGCTCATCAAAAGGTCAGTAATAATTTCCCAAAGCTACTGCCATTTTAATTTCATAAATATTGCCACTTTTATTTTACACAATTTTGTCAAACAGAGACTCCATAATAATTTCTTCTTCCAACAAGTTTTCCAGTGTTAGGATCCTTCAGTCATCAGATATTTCAAGATTGGTCTATTTATATCCAGTGAGGAAGTGTTGTAATGCATATCCAGACTTATAATGGATATGTAATGCATATCCAGCAAGGACCAGTTTGCATTTTTTGCATTCTTTGAAAGAATACTTCATTACTGGTTTGACAGTTACTTTTAAAGAAACATGCACTCACGGAATAGTTTGAGTTGGAAGCAACCTTTAAAAATCATCTAGTCCAACCACCCTGCAGTGAGCAGAGACATCTTCAACCAGATGAGATTGCTCAGAGCCCCATCCAACATGACCTTGAATGTTTCCATGGATGGGGCATCGGCCACCTCTCTGGGACACCTGTTCCAGTGTTTCACCACCCTCATTGTACAAAAAATTCCTTACTTATGTCTCATCGAAATCTTATTTTTAGTTTAAAACCAACCCCCTTGTTCTATTGCAGCAGAGCCTGCTAAGAAAACCTGTCCTCAACTATTTCTAGCCTGTGCTGACTCCCCAAACACACTGAGGATTTTTTCCAAGGACGCAAATCAGAATGGACCATACTCATGCCATGGACCATTTTGGTAACTTCAAAACATAGAAATAATGGATTTCCTTTAGTTGGGAACAGTACCTGGGATTGTTTAATTTCCTAGTATAGATACACCAATGTCCAATCAGACTTTTCAGCTGAGGTTCTCACCAATCAATAGTACATAAATTTTCAAAAGAACATATTTTCCACTGTGTGCTCTACTTCCCTTCATACAGCTTAATATTTTCATTAATCTGAAGAGAGCTTTGGTCAGTTACCCCTCATGAATAATTAACCTAGCTAGAAAAGTGGAGTATTCACGCATGGGCAATGACTCCGCAACATGGTGGAAAAGGTGCAAAGACTTTATTGCGCATCCGAAATTCCCTTAAATACCAACAGAAAGACAGGAAATCACCTCATATAAACAGGAAAGATGTTCACCTCAGTGTCCCCCAATCACCTGGAGTATTTCCCAGACATTGCCTATTATGGTGAAGGATAAACAATACCTTACAAGGTCAGAAACTGCAATTATCACATCTCATAGGGCTAACACTGTCCAGAAACTCACAATCCTCTCTCAGCCCATCCCCGGTGACCTGGCTGTAATCCCAGGATCACCTCCGGGTCTGAGAACGAGGCTCTCTCTTTGGCTGACAAGGCCTAATCTCTCTTCCAGCATACAGTGTAGCCCAACAGAAACTTATAAAACAGATTTCTTAAAAACCATGCAGAAAATATTTTGATCCTTTTATCCCTTTCTGGAGAGTTTTAGCGCTCTCAGAAATAAGTGGCCTAGGCACACTTCTAATCTGGGGATAAGAATTCATAGATCAGTATGGGTGTTTAAATTTTGCGTTTCATTGTTGCTCTGATCTACTATTTTCAGTAAGGTTTTCACCAGAGAGCCCCATGAATGGGGTTTGGAGAAAAGGTTTGTAAACCATCTGCAGCATCAAATTGTTTTAACACAGCATTTTCAGCCTAATTTCTTGAAGAAATGAAATGCATGCAGCCAAATTGTCTCTTCATCTGTACATTTGTAAATATCTCTTGATAACTTTAGAATCTGTTGGCCATTTCAGCTAAATCTGTCTGAGAGTAGAGTTGTCAAGGGTATTCTATTACTATTAATCCAGTAAAAATTGCTGAGTGAGTAGACATACATTAGTGAAGAAAAAGCAAATGTAAATTTGGCCTGTAATTCTCCCAGAATTAAATAAACAGCTACCTAATCAATAAACTTAGTTTTGAACCCAGCATATTTTACATTAAATGAAAAATGGAAAGGAATCTTGTGCAAGGGAAAAACAAAAGGGCTTTAAGGACATGACAGGGAGTAGAAGAAACTGAGAAATTATTAGAAAATACAGAATACTACCAAATAAAAATTTGAATTTAATTATCTCTGCTTTTCTTGAAACAACTCCTTTTCCTTAACCGTGTCATTATAATAGCACCAGTGGATCAGAAAGTGGTAACAGCAAGAGAAAGGTGCTAATACAAAGTTCATTGTTTAACATTGCCTTTAACTATAAGAGTGAGAAAGTTTTCAAGTAGCTGACATAGCAGGTGCTGCTGACAGGCAGTCTAGGTGCTATAGACAGCACAGAGGGATTTGTCTGAGGCAGATTTTTAAATGAAAAGCAGGAGGTCCATCACTGAAGCATAATATCTGGAGAGTGGCATCCATGAGAAATAGCTGTTGTTCCTGATTTCCAGGAGGTCCAAACTTAGCAAAAAACCCTGGTACCTGCTGCCTCACTCATAGAAAAAATACAGAAATTAAGATAATTGGAGTCCTTTTCCTCTGAGAGGAGGCATCTTCAGGATGCCATTGCATTCAATCTCCAATTTGAGGATGAAAAAATGCAGCCTGACACAGCAACCTTGAAAGGTTGCTGACCCTCTATTGTAGCTTTTACTTTGGATGCAATCTAAATTAAAAGTTGCTTTTTCTCTTTTCTGAGTGGTTCTAACTTTTCAGAAAGAACCATTTATTTCCTAATTTTCTGTAGGAGAATAGAAAATCTGGAGGGAAAAAGATAAGCTTATGAAACAGGCTTTTTTTTGTTGGGTTTTACTTCAGGGTTTTACGGGTTTTTTTCAGGCCACCATTCTAATAAAAATTATTGAAATCGAGTCTAAACCAGGCCTAGACTTTTCCTCATCCTGAAACCTAATCTGCTACTAGATGCCATTAATTTTGCATAGTTATACTTAAGAAACTTAAATAACTGCCTGGCACTTAGCTTTGAAACCTTGTAGCAAGTCAACTAAATAATGATTTTAAATATACTCCCCCTGAATATGTGAGAACTGAAGCAGATAGTTAAATGGATAGATAGACACAGAGAGACAGAGGGAGCTTTAGCTACCACCAAAATAGCTGGTGAAGAAGGGAAGTTGCGAGGCACTATGCCTTCCCTCAACAAATAAGCTTTATAGAAGAATACACGTTGTTTCTACTTTCCCTGCCTTTAATACCTAAGAATAGAAACTATTAGCAGAGATTATAGCAGTGGACATGTGGCAAAGTAATCAAACTTTTTATTTTTAGAGGTGTAGATAGAATAAAAAATACTGTATTTATGTGGAAGATGCTCTCTTTGCAAGGAGGCGTGTAAGTAATACATAAACATGCATCAACATACATATATATATATATAGTAAATGTAGGCAGAATTTCCTTCCTCTGATCTGCATTGCAGATATCCCATCTATATCGGGAAATTGTGCTGCATATTCTGTAGTCATTTTGCATACAGAGTAGCCTGACAAAATTTGCATTAGAGTTCCACAATTTATATGATGAGAGTATTTTTTCCCAGATATCTAGAGTGACAGTTTTTGCTCGTATAGGAACCCTGGGGTTTTTACGCAGCTTATTTATCTATTCATGCATTTATTCTTTCATTCCTTAATTGTAACATTTATAGGATATGGAGTCTTTTTAGTTAAAACTCTCAGGATTTGATCATCAAAACAAACCTCATTCATTCTGATTCATTAAAAATGAAAAAAATATATAATTTTTGCCACGTGCTTCAATGATGATTTTTTCTGAAAGAGTTTGCAGAATCATGACCTTAGATTCTAATGCATGTTCTACCCCATTACCACTTTTTGAAGCTAAAAGAAAAATTACAGAAGTGAGATTTTTCTTTCCTTGTGATGTTGTTAATAGGGCATTATGTTTTCGTACAGAATTTAATTACATTACTGAGGATTAATAATCTTCTTTGTCTACACAGCAACACTAAATATCTAAATGAATGATTACACACTAGCATGTTCATTAACAAACAAGCATATATTAATGTCAATTGATTTCAGAGAAAGATTATTGATTATTTAAACACGAAGAATTTCAGTAAAATATTGATCGAACCAATGTGTATAGGAAAAACTAATGATGTCTTTGTACCAATTATGACAAATCTTAGTGCAGGCAGAAGATTCGACACTTTTAATGTTTTGACATCTTCAAGAATCCCCAGGCAAATAATCCTTTATCCTTCAAGGCAAACTGCACCACAATCTAGTGCAATGAGAAATGAAGGTCTCCATTTTAAGAGACCTTTAGGATATTGGTTTGAATACTTATTGTCTGAGACTCACTTTGGAATATCTAGACAGCCAAAACTTATAGTACAGAATGAACTCAGAAATGTGTGTATTCCACATCTCATAAGAAATTTATTTTTATTTGTTTTGTTGGTTTTTACTTCTTCAAAGAAAATATATTCTGTGAATCTATTATAAGAGCTACTCTTCTGACATGGATATCAGTCATATATATGTGCCTCAATAAACATGTTGCAATTGCCTGCCAGAAAATTGAAAAGAGATTTTTTGCTCTAACTGAAATATTTTGCATTGTGTTATGGTTTGGTTTCTTGTTGTCTTTTATTTCAGTATAAACTTCTTAACTGTGTACTGTGCCATTTCCCTGTATTTTGATTTAGCATTATGATATGAATCTGTCAACTTCTGTTGCCCATACTTTGTAAGTTTTTTGCTACAAGAAACTGCTCAGCATAAAGTTATTGTAGAAATTAGTATCGAAGATTGACATAGCTCTCCTTCACATGATGTAAAAAAAAAAAATGCTGCCTTTAATATACAGTATCACAAGCACTTTTTTATAATGAAAAAAGACAATAGGGAATACAGTGAAGATAAAATGTTTTTCTCTGTAACAAGGGAACATTGTTCCAAAGTGGTAAAACAATACAGAAATTTTCTTCCATGGACTGCTGCTTTAGAGCACACCTAAATGGGAGTATATATACACTTTAAAGAACAGAAATGAAATTCAAACTTTACAGTTCTTCACTTGATTTATGCTGATAATTGGAGTTTTCTTGATGAATTTTTTACAAAGTTTCTCTGCCCTTAATGAATTTTTCATTTTTTAGATTAGTCTACAAAAGCAGAAGACAGTCAGTATCGGAATATGATAAATGATAACAAAATTACAAAAATTACTTTCAAGATAGAGTATGGGAAAACATGAGAAGTTTGGATTCTTCATTTGTAAGGCTTGATGAAGATCATGAAACATTGGCCTGCAGGTCAAGGGAGGTGATTCTTCCTCTCCACT
Source organism: Oriolus oriolus (assembly GCA_013400235.1). Classification (NCBI taxonomy): domain Eukaryota; kingdom Metazoa; phylum Chordata; class Aves; order Passeriformes; family Corvidae; genus Oriolus; species Oriolus oriolus. The sequence continues at coordinate 18,895 of VXBT01013921.1, forward strand.
TCATTCTCTTGAAACTCCACCCCGAGTGCTGCATCTAGTTATGGGGCCCTCAGCATAAAAAAGACATGGATCTGCTTGATCAGGTCCAGAGGAGGGCCATGAACATGAGCAAAGGCTGGAGTGTGTGCCTCCTTTGAAGGAAGGCTAGGACTGTTGGGGTAGTTCAGTCTGGCAAAGAGGAGGTTATGTGTGGGTGTGCACTCTGTGAAGGCATCATCCTGGTCCCTGCAGAGACCTCCACCCCCTAGCCATATCCCCGCCATAGAGTGGGTGGATGA
>VXBT01013921.1:19535-62115 GCA_013400235.1 Oriolus oriolus
GTGCCTTCTTTATTCTTCCCTCTCATCTTTTGCCTCCGAGACCTTGCGGGGTCGCCGGGCAGCTCGCAGGTGCTAAGAGGAGAGGCTGCATCAGCCCCTCTCGCACGCTGTCAGACGACTCCGCCAGCTGCGGCGGGGCGGAGAGCCGAGTCTCCCGCTATCCTGGCACAGCCCGACGGAGACCTCGGGACGGGCAACCGCGGCAATTATGCAAGGCCGTTATTGCATCCTTCAGTACTTGAAAGGGGGCTTATAAAGAGAGGTGGGGAGGGATCCTTTATCAGGGAGTGTAGTGAAAGGATGAGGGGCAATAGTTTTCAACCAATAGATTTAGTTTAAATAGAACCCTTCTCTGTGAGGGTGCAGAGGCACCGAAACAGGTTTCTGGGAGAAGTTGTGTATACCCCATTCCTGGAAAAGTTCAAGGTCAGGTCAGATGGGACTTTGAGTAACCTGGTCTAGTTGAATATGTCCCAGCCCATGGCAGAGGGTTTCGAAACAAATGATATTTAAGGTCCCTTCCAACCCAAGTCACTCTATGATTCTAGACATTACTGCTGATAAATCTGCTACCAAATAAATATTAATAAACATAGTTTAATGCCTTTTTAATTGTGTTTTAAGTTTTCCACGGTTGTTCAAAAAATAAACCATCTCATCCACTGTCACAAGCCAACATCCAGCACTTCCTTCCCAACATCAAAGTTGTACATCAACTTTTTTAGAATAATAGTTTAAGCTCCAGTTTTGACTTGTGACTTTTTCAGATGGAAAGTCTCTTTGACCATCTGTAGTTGACCTGGCCTGGCCTGCAGAAAATTTAAACTAAGGCCAGGGTTTTCTCTAATAATATTGCTGTCAGTCAAATCTAACTAGGTGAGATACAAGACAGAACAAAAATGCAGCATGGCTGAGAAAAATATACTTTGTCTTCAGCTCAGGAGTGGAAGACAGCTGCTACTGCATTGCAATATCAGGTCATTTGACTTGTAAAATAATGGGAATTGCAGCCTTTTGTAGCTGTTCCTCCCAAATGTTCAAAACGTCATAACCTGCATTGTCTGCTGAATGGTATTTCTTTTGTCAGATGAATTTTGACACCTCAGGTGGTAGGGAACACTCCTAACTAGCAAAGGACAGTAATCTTACATTTGGAAAAAGTAAACAGCAGTACAAAAGTATCTTGAAGAGAAATGTAAAATAAAAAACAACAGCAGCCACTAAATAGTGGACTGTAGTGAGCTTGGTAGTCTCATGGTGATACCCCTGATACAACGCCTGGTAAGCAGAACACATCTCCAGAAACTGCATCAGGTCAGCAAATAGGTGCCTCTGTACCTCTCAAAAGAGAGCTCCCTGCTACTATTAGCTGTCACCTTTCCTTAGTTGCACTGGTTGCTTTAAGGGGGGAAGATTGGGCTGCCTTACTCAGCTCCAGTGGCTCTCCCAATGTGACAGGTCTTTCATTTTCAGTCTGCAAAGAGGTGAAGAGGTTCTGCCCTCCTGAAGATCCTTGCCATTATAAGCTACAATTCTACATTACTAGCTCCCCTCCATTCTGTGTGTTTCGATGGAAGAGGTTTTGGCTCTTGCCATGGGCTGTGGGTCCGCTGCAGGCTGCACTTGGAACCAGCTATCCAACTCCTTTGCAGCCTCCTTGATACTGCACTGTCTTCTCACTGCCTCCTGCAGCTCAGAGCCACTTGCAACAGGAGGTACCTCACTTGGACATACCTTTTTCAGGCAGGTCTGTTGCCTGTCCCAGGAGAAATGTCTTGGCACTTCCTGTACCCTGAGGTCTGCACTGCAGCCTCTCCCTTCAGTAGCTCCCTTTGGGTGGAGTCATCAGCCGCCAGGGTAGATGGTACAGATCCCCCAGCAGCAGTGGCAGCCTCGGCTCTCAGGCAAGTGCTCACCATTCTGCTTTGGGGGTTTGGAGGATAAGTGCCCTTGGCCTATGCAGATGGTCACAGAATGGTAGCTGGTTGCAGGGTTGTGTGGACTTCAAGTGGCTCCACTCAGCCACTGGAATACCCCTCCTTTGAAGAGGCACATTCCTGCACACCCTCCCACACAAGCTGCCACACCATACCCTGGCTGACACGCCATGGCTGGTTTGTCTGCCCTGGTAATGGTGCTCCCTGGTCTCTGGGGCTGACCTTTGTCGATGTGGGGTGGAGCCACCCACCCAGGCCTCCTCAGCCACTCTCATGAAAGCTTCTGACTCCTGGCAGGGCTCAGCACCTCCTGGACTTTCCCTGGAGACAGGAAACACAACCCAAATGTTGTGATACTCTCTTTGTGGAACGCACCTAAATCGGAGCTGATCACCTTGGTGACCATGGAAAACGTAGCCACATTTATTAAGGGATTAAACTATATTTATTGGTAAAAAATGGTACAAATTTTAAAATTTGTTAGAAATTTACAACTATCTGAATAATACTAGTCCAGAGCAACAGCCTTAATTCATTTTCTCTGCAATTGTACACCCTTTCTGTGATACTTAATTTTTCCCAGGATGGAGGAATTCATGGTTTCTGAGTGAAATTCACCTCTGTTCATAGTCTGTCTCCCAAGTTTCTCTTGACTGAGACTATTTAATCCCTACCAAGAAAGTTAACATCATTTACTCTATAAACATCTCAACCAAACTGATTTAGTGCTGAAGACACAATTAAACTATTTAAAACACCCAAAAATATTTCCAAAGCACCTAGGTCCATGAACACTAGGATAAACAAAACATTTTTCTCTTGACTCACAATACAGAAACTTTCCAAGGAATTTTTGGAAACCTGTTTATCTTTGAGACCTGTATGTCTAACAAATGTAGTGGAAACTGACTGACTACATGCTTGTGGCAGCAGGGGAGTAATACACACACATACATGCACATATACACTGGGGAACTCTTTCCTCCACATGAATTCATTTTGACAGTCCTTGATTTCACTGTTAAAATAACAAAAATTATTAAATTCCTGTCTACTTTATCAGTAGCTTATACATTGACAATGCCTAGATTCTAAGACATCAGCTTTTCCTTCATCAGCATTTTTTCTTGTCAGAATTTGACTGCTTTTTATCTTTCACTGCTATATCAAATAATTTAGAAAATGTCACTTTTTTTCTCATAATCCCAGTTTTGACATAGCAGATTTTCTATCATGTTGGAGACAAGCACATAAAATTGCCTTTGCAGTCATTCCTTTGCATCCTTTAAATTAGACACCACTGTTACTTTAATTCATTTATCCTTTCAAATTTGATTATGAAAATGCAAATATTTTGAACTCGGTTGCACAGGAAAATCATCTGAAGTACCTCAGGTTCTCCTAAGAAAACATTGGTGACTACAGATTTTAAATCATTGCATATCATAATTCATCATTTTACTTTCCCTTCACTTGACTCTGGCAGTTTTCCTAGCTATTCTGACACTGGCCTTGCCTGTCATCTTATTTACTATTGGCAGCTCAAGCTGCCATAAAGGTGCAAAGAATGGTGATGCCTATATAAAGTTTTCAGTAAATTCAATGTTACAGTGCATTGAAGCTGCATTCATTCAGGCACTGCAACAAACGTCTAAGCCTTGTGGATTAAAGAGCAACATGCGAGGGATTAGCTAGCTACCATCAATATGTAAGGACTGCAATCTATAAAGTCTTTTACACATATAATATTGCACAGCTGTGAATATAATTCCTATTTGTCTGACAGAAGTATTCTTTATTTGGAGATTGCGAATAATGTTTTGAAAAGAGGTACCATGGAGAGCTTTATGGATTTCACATATCATATTCACTATGCAGACCTAATGAAATTAGCACAGTTTGTCATTTAGCTCAGTACAAGATTTATGTTTGTTTTTATTGTACAAGCTTGCAGTCATGTAGATCTAAATGGTTACACTACAGGTTTTCTTCTTTCCTTTGGTTTATTACTGTTCATGCACATGAAAGAATCCCTACAAAAGTCTGTAAGGCTTTGTGTTTATGAATTTCTTCCTCACAGATTCTGAAGGCATTCTAAGGAGACTACATTGCTAGCAAAATCTATAACACCTACTTGATAATGGGGCAAGTGTAAAAATTCTGGTAAGGGGATGATATATGTTTTACCTTGATAAAACAACAACTTAATTTGATGAAAGCAAGACAGTGCACTTCCAATTGCTCTTTGTGTCATGAATAACCAAATAAATAAGAAATATCACCTCTATTTTTTGTTTCATTTTTATTTGAATACTGATTTTGTTTTATTAAAAATAAGAGTATCTACAGATACAAAACCAGTATTTCAAAACCCATTGTTTTATAAATACCTTTGTGTTGCGTAAAGCTTTCCGCGCTGTAGGACAATTGGTGAGCGCAATAAAATGTTCTCTATCGATTTGTGTCATAGCCCATTGCTTGTTGCCTTGAGTATAGTGTATAAGCCAGCCAGAACACAACTTTTTTTTCCCTGAGAAAGATAACAGCAGTGATCCAGACTTTCTATTGCAGCTGCCAAGTTCAAATAAAATATGGATAGTAAATGTCACCCATCACGTTTTGGGAGGGGATTGTAAATGCTTTTTAGCCATTTAGGGTTTCTGTGTCAGTTTGCAAGATTTTAAAAGTATTTAAGGACAAATGTATGAGTCTTTTTTTTTTTTTATTCAACATTGTACATGCATATTCCTGTTGTCATATACCTATTACCCATATGAATAATTTTACTTATGACAATACATTTGCACCTGTAATCATTATATTCTATTTGTAATTTAAATTCATTTTTCCTCCCATACTTATGTGTGTTGGAAAATGCAAAAGTCTTAACAATTTCATTTAACAGTGTCCAGAAATGCTGTGCAATATTTCCAGCTTTCTCACACTTTGCCATAGATTTACTCAAACGAAAACTATTTTTCACTTAGGATTTACATATAGTGCATCCGCTGCAACAGAATGGGAGAGATAAGGCAAGCCAATAGCGCATTTGGTATTTAAAATTTTATGAGATAAATAAATACTTCTGTTAATAACAATAAAGGAAATGGCTGAATTATTTGCACTTATGCCTCTCATTAAAAGAATGTGTAACATTCTTTTAAAACAGTAGATACATTGCTGTCACGAAGACCATTTCATTTGTCACTTTATAGAATTTGATTTAGTGGGCTAAGACACACAGGTGGAACTTTACTGAGGTGAACTCTGACTGTGTGTCTCCATAAAAAGCCCAATTCCTGTTTATAAAAGAGACACACAGGAATCAAAAGTAAGTGCGCATACAGCTAAAGCAGTAATTTTGATTAAAGTTCAGAAAAATAAGTTATGTTCTGTCGCCGTGCTAGCAGGGATTCAGAGATGCAACAACACAGAAGTTTAGTGGGAGAATGAATTATTTATTAATTTACAATACCATTTATAAATCCTAGATCCGTAAAACGACTGGACAGTGTTCACACTTCTCCTGGGGTGATTGGCTAAAGCCCTGGACACCCACTTCAGACTATTTGTCCAACGTACTAAAAACAGAACTTAAGAAAAAACACCAGATGTGAAAGTTATTTACAAAACTTATCTTACTGTTTTCATAACTTGCATGGTAAAGGAAAAATTCTTGCAGAATTAATGCAAGAAGCTGAGAAATTCTGCTAGCAGCATTCCAGTATCCACAATGTTCCAGTAAAATAAGGGTGTTCTCAACATGCTTTAGTAGAAGAAAAATAGAATAACTTTAAAATTTGAAGGCTGTAAAATAAATATTTCACATTACAATATTTAGTATGACACTCATCATTTGGATTATGTAAGATAGGAGAAAAAAAGAGTAAAAAGGGAACAGACGCTTTACTATTTGGTAAATTTTACCAAAGTATTCTTGGTCATCTAACTGCAGTATGAAATCTTCAAAGAGACATGAAAGGATATTTATTTATAAGACAATTTTAGACAGAGGTACACTGTACCTCAACAATTACATGGATAGATGACTTGCTCGTTGTCATTCAAAATATCTGCAGTTGAACAATCATATATTAGCAGTCTCAAGTTGCCCTAAAATGCTAAAGATAGATGACTTTTTCAGAATGATGAGAACAGTAAGGTTTTTCAATGCTATGAGTGACTTCATTGGAGTTTGTTTAGCTAGAAGCCTAGAAAGTATGTAAGGATGACAACAATTTCATCAAGGTCGACTGAACACTTTTGAATTTGCCTAACTGGATCCCTAAAAGGCTTCATCCCAGCACTGCACTGTCAAGGTCCTGCAGGCAATGCTTTTAATCAGAACGTTTTGCACTTTTTCTAAGGAATTAATTTTCTTTTACCTTTCTGTTTACTTTTCATCTAGGGCTTGACATGACGCTTAGAACACACCATGCATAAACACTGCAGAGGCTTGGTGAAATGCAATTCTTCCCTTTGCTCTGTGACAGAAATACCAAGCAGATTGACTATACTTTTCAATTAACTTGAAAGCCATCCTGTTGACACCACTCTGAGAGGCTTCTGTACTCCTCAGGCAAGAAAGTATGAGCAAAGCATAACGTTTTTCCCAGCAGCTGCTGCTGAACCACACATCTTAGAGTTTCAACAGATAAAAAACCTTTGGCAAAGGCCAAAGCCTATTCTTCATTTGTAGGCTGTACTGACATGATTCAGAATGAGAAATAAACCTAAGAATGCAGTAACATTAAGTCTACACTTACCGTCTCTCAAGAGGTCAACTATGTTTTATATACAATATTTTCCTTATATTTATATGCATGTGCTTTGGGAAGCTGCATTCAATTGAAGCATGAATACACATGATTTTTTTTTTTTTAATATACAAATTTTAATGCATTGTTTTCAGTTTTGAACCTTTGAAACATGACATTTCTGCAGAATCAAAGCATGAAAGATGCATGAATTCATATCAGTAGATGTGTTTCCAGAAATGAGGAATCAGTGGCATTTGTTACATATTTAGCATGTTTGGCCAACAGCGTAGGACTCATGTGTGTATCACTCTTTGCTGGTTAGTAATTGCTCTGATGGACTTCTCAAGGATGAATTAAGTTAAAGGGTCATGGCTTGTTGCCTTGCTTTTCACAGTTCTTCAATGTTTTTAATTCTGTAGCTAGAATTCTCACACTCTTTCTGTAAACATAAGCCATGTTATGATAACTGTGCCAAGATGTTTTCATTCCTTCTCCTAAGGCGGAGAAACTTAATAGATCTTTCCTTTAACCCATGTAGTTGAGGGGTGGTAATTTCACTCTCCAATCCATAGGGTTTTCTAAAAGTGTATAAAATAAAGAAGCGGCCTTTGGGGGCCGGAGCTCTCTGCTCATTTTTCTCTTTCACCTAAACTGGCTCTGTGTGTTCCTTCGTGTCCGCGTGCGACATCGGCTAACGGAGGTAGGTTTGCATTCTCGTTTATTACGAATTATGCTCCTATCACATAGGAATTACATTCCTATCATAATTCAAGGATGCCAAGAAGACAGCTACCATTTCTTGACAGTTACTTCTTACTGCATGGTCATTCAGACCCCAGTTTAAGAAGAATTCAATAGACAATGTACTGTAACATCATCGGCCCGACGCCAGACATATCAAACTGGCAGGAGGTGACAGTGTGACACTGGCTCCAGTACCATTCCACCAACAGTGGGGAATTTGTGAATGCATGAGGCTGGAACTCTCTCCTCCTGCTGGCAGCTCTACATACTGAATATGAGCTATTTAAAATTTATTTTTTGAATTTAATTTTACATCAGCATATTTTACAAGGGAATCTCCTAAACATCTCGTTAAGGTTAATGTTTTTGCCTCTAAACTACAGACATTTTCTATGCTCTTTTCTGACAAACTGTGAGTATTTCTCTCGTTGCACTCCTCAAAGTCTCAGATTGAAATGGAATAAATAGCTGTTAAAACAGTTAAAGTCATTAGTTACAAAGGCTTTGTTATTTTCATGCTGTATGACCTACATAGGGACAGAAGCAAGAATGTAAGAGGTATGAATCTATGAAATATATGTAATTTTTGACACTTAGTTTACTCTAAACTTACTTCGTAACTAACATAATTGTATTTGAATACTTATTGATTACTTCAAATTTTGGTCAATGGGATTACAAGATATTTTACAAGTAAATAAACGTCTCGGTTACATTACCTTCAAATTTCTGCTCTGAATGGATATGGAACTACATGTAAAGGAGACCTGCTGCTTGCTCAGCAAAGGTACCAACAGTACCAGTGTTGACTTCCCTGGGCTGTTTTCCTCCCTAAATAAACAGGCTGCTTTTAGGATGATAAAGCTTTCTTGGGTGCACTTGTAATGAGATAATGCAAATGTCAACCTGTTCTTGCATGAAAGGCTTTCGGTCACAACCTCAGACAATCTCTGCAAGGGCTTTATAAGCAGTATGTTTCCCTGCCTGCCCACCCTCTCTAACAGACTGCTGTCCATGTTAGCCAGAGTTAAAACATCCACCTGGAGCAGACACAAATGACAGTTCAGAATATCAGCTTGCACTGGCACTCATTTCATATTACCTTAAGATGCAGAACTGTGAGCTGTGGCAGCTGCAGCAACAGCCATGCCACTCATCCTGCAGCTTGTGGTGCAATTGTGTAGGTGAGAGCTGGGATTAGCATGTGGCATGAATATTGCAGGAGTGTAAACCAGAATGCTTAAATTAATGATACCTACGTTTTGTTCAGCTGAATTAATTGCAGCTTATTTAGATCAGCTCATATTTTTCTGAAACAGTCCACTGAGCTCTAATTTTCTGATTTCAACCTCTCTCCTAAAATTACCTTCTTGGATCATTAAAGCCCAAGAAGCTCAACAAGCTCTCCAAATAATTGAACAAGATGAAATTCCCTTTGTGAAATTGAGAACTACCTTTTTTTACTAATTAATTTGTTGCAGTAATAACAACAATTACAACACGAACAAAATAGTCAAGAAAATGGCCTTGTGAAGGCAAACCTCCACGGTCACCAGTACCTTTTTCTCTTTACCTTTTTCAAAGTAGTTTGAATTTTGGTAAAATCAGGGTGCACAGAGTAGCGTGACTTCAATTTTCACAAAAAATAATAGTACAGTCTTCTGAGCGCTGGAAAGCTTCCTCCCTTTAATCCATCTCCTTACATATTCCAAGGTTTATAATCCAACTAAGTGAGAACAGAATCAGGCCCTGGGAGGAAAAAACCATATAACTCTTATGTGGAACTATTCATTGTGTACACTTAAACTTCAGATTACTTGTTAAGAAGACCGAGTAAATAAAGATTTATCAGGAATAATAGGTCAAAGTCTTCTGTTGTATAACAGGTATTTGTAGCATTTGAAGAAATTTCTAGTTTTTACTAACAAGGACATAGTAACCATTTTACCAAAAGTGGCAGGTCTTCATCATTATTGAGAATATGCACACCTGCCAGCACAGGGGAAACACAATCAGAGATTCTTCAGGAGATGACTAAAAACACTTGTCAATACATGACACAGTGCAGAATACATTAAGGACGTGCTACTTCTAGCTTATAGATTGAGGAGACACCATAATAATTTGATATTCAAGTATATAACTGGGAAAGCTGTGAACAAAATATGTGTTGGGGTTTTCTTGCAAACAAACAGAACTTTTTATTCCCCAGGTACCTTACAGAAAAAAAGATATAATATCCCTGTGAGTATTACACACACATAGCTCCTTGTCTACCTGCTTAAGCAGAAAACTTTCCTAAAGTTCACAAGTTCCAAAAAAAGGGAAAAAATCCACTGAAGAAAGTATTCTTACTACCACATTGGAAACAGATCATGAATTCAGGAATAAATTAGTCAAGGAGGTACAATAAATATTTTATTACTCTTGAATAATCAGGCAAGATATAGCTGTGGTGAAGATGTTTGCTAGGAGCTAATTGTCAAAGTGGAGTGGTTTGTTCTGTTTTTCTGTAAGATAAACAGTTAAATACGAAGGTTGTGTATATAGAGATTTTTTCATTTATTCTTTGTAGACAGCAATGTGCTAAATACGAAATTTATTGAAAATAGTTTACAAAGGTGTACTGAAATTATTGTTTCTGTATATATTTTACTGTCATGTCTATTTGGTTCTCAGGTATTACCAGAAATTATTCTTGCCTTTAAAAGTAAAATCAATAATAAACTATTTACTATAAAGTAGAGATAATTTGCAAATATATTTTGCATTTCAATTTTTCCTTCTAGCTTCAACCTTTTCACTTTTTTGTTTTTTGTGGGGTTTTTTTAATCACATAGGAAACAAGAACATAGAAATAAATAGGCTACACATTTGAAGCACCTAAAATGCTGCTCTTCAAGAAGAATCTGGATTTACAAGGTTCAGGACAACATCTTGTCCTGGTTCCAGCCAGGACAGGGTGAATATTTGAAGCAGCCAGAAGGGGCTATTCTATGCCACCTCACATCACTGATGGGGCAAGGGGGAGAGAGTCTCTTCGGTCAGGTGAAGTGGCAGCAGTTTGCACATTACCAGCTTATGCATTACCAGTTACTGCATGGGGAGCCTTTCTGGTAAACACTTTTATTAACACTGTTGCTGTTACCCTTGGTGTCTTATCTCACTGCTGTTTCCAGTAAATTGTTCTCATCTCAACCTGTAACCTCTACCTTTTGTGCCTCCAGTTCTCCTCTCCATCCCGCCATAGGGGAAGAGAAAGGGCAGGGTGAGTGAGCGAGCAGCACGTGGTTTGGAGTGTTTCAATAAGAATGCTAAGTTGGGGAACACTATTCCAAAACCACAACACATTGTGAATTCTGACACACCAATTTTGGTAAACAAAATAAAACATGTGAAAACTCTTTTTTTTATAAAGACCTAACAGAATTTTTTTAAACTTTGTTTCCATGTTATGGAAAAAACCATGGCTTTGTAACTATATGTCCTGAATAGCTTCAGCATCTTTTAAAAACCTCAGAAATGGTTTCACTGTACCTTAATTCATCTACATGGAGTATTGCTCTAGTGCTCAAAATCAATTTTCCAAAAACTAATAGACAAAAATGGTATTCTAGATTCAAATCTTGAAATAAAATACAGACTGTTCATTTTAACACTCTTTACAGTTCAAGATTCAAATGATGAACAAGAGAAGGATCATCCTCTGGTGACAATTTCTGGATGTTCGAGTCAGTTCAGGACATAGCAGTTACTATGCTGGTTTTCACTTGCAGTAAGTTAAAACAGGGACAGAAAACACCTCCACTGCAGTAGTCTTTCCTCCCTCCTGAGCACAGGGTGTAGGCAGTGAAGGAAGATGCTTTTCTTGCCAGTTTCACTCCTGTTTGAAGAGACTGTACTGACTCTAAGTCTTATTTTCCTAAGCTTTTTATTTAGCAACAATCTGTTTGTCTGATATCTCTTCTACTTTAAAGGGACTGTCCAGTAGATTTATGGGCAATTTGTAATGTAGACAGAAGGGAAAGAAGTACCTATTAGATAACTCTTCTTAGTGCTGCCTGGGCTGCTTTCCACACAGTAATAAAAATGGTTTGGAAACAGCTTGTGGTACTTGATCTCAGATCCGGAGCACAGTACCCTTGCACCTACATTTATGCAGACACAGCCTGGGGTGTGTAGATTTCTGGCCTCTGAGCTCCTTCCAGAAACTTTTTTAATTGATGAAATTTTTGGGGAAAAAATGGTATCAAACAAAGTTATGGTGTTTGGATTTTTTCTGAAAACAAGAATTAGGCAGAGGAGAAAGACTTCATGTGTCCAGTTGATTGTAGAGATGCTGCATGAGCTCATTATTAGCCACAGAGACTCCTACAGAAAGCATGGATACGTACTGCAACTGAGGAGGAACCTTTTATATAAATCATGCTTCAACTTCTGATTAGTTTTGCTCAAAATGTCACATTGTTTCGAGGAAAACATTTTCATTTAGTTTTGGGAATAGGAAATGACTGTGTATCTACATAGATGAAGAGTTTAGCTGCTCTTTATCTATGGAGTACATAGATGTGAGGTACAGGTGAAGATGCAGGTTATATGTTACCTACGCTAGGAAAGACATATCTCCTCTATGCATAGATCTTTAAAATAGAGATGTTTAATTGTGCTCAAGTACCAGAAGCAGTCCAGTTGTAATAGAACAGAACTTGATGAAGGCACTCACATTTATTCCAGTAGCCTCATGCTGCATCACCCCAAATAACTTCTGACTGCATTTAGGCATGATGTGATGAAAAGTTAAAGCACTTTGCTGTATCTCCTGGCACATTTTTCTCTGTGAAACGATGAGAACATCAAGTTTTGGCTTTGTTTTTCTTAATATTCTTCAAAGGTTAAAGTTGGCGTGAGTTATCTGCAGAGCTACATACAAATAATTGATCCATAAAATGCACAGAAGTCACATAGGAGGTGACAAGCCTGGAAAAGGCAATGAGCTGCATAGCTTTACTTCCACAATAAAGCTTGAAACTGAAAATGAATCATGAGGCTATACAAACTGAAAAAGCAATAAGTTTGCAATATTTTGTCTCAAAAAATAACCACCAACTTAATTAAGAGAAACTATTTGGTTCGTAGTCATTGAAAGCATAAACTCATTGCCATTCAGTCATAGATCATACTTTTCAGACAGAAAATGTAGCCCACAATGTAGCTCTACTGGCCTTATAAAATATTTTGCTTCAAATTGTGTTGTAATTATGGTTTAAGGATGGTAACAACGATCCAAATTTCATTATAAAAAAGAGCTGTAGTTTTTTTGTTCATAAATAATTCAGGAATCAATCGTGATCATTTTGGTCACGTATCTTTAGTTATTTCATTAGTTCCTTGGAGTATATGACTATTTATTTGTAAATAATTTTTTTGTACTCTTTGTGCTCTTTGTAGATTTTGGTTGAGGTTTTGGGGGGGATAATTTTTGGTTTTTTAATAATACATATTTTTCTACTGTTTGACAAAATGGCAGCAATATTTAAATGTGAAATTTTTATTATATGTTGTCCCAACATGAAGCCGGCTGGGAGCGCACAAGAAGTTAGGAAGGGACTAACTAGGACAGGTGACCCCAACTGACCAAAGGTATATTTCATATCCTGTTTTCAACAATACAAAGCTGTGAGAATAAGAATGGGGGGACATTAGGAGAGACTGGCATTTGCCTTCCCAAGTAACTGTTATGTGCCCTGTTTCCTGGCGGTGGCTGAACACTTGCCAGTCCATGAGAAGTAGTGGATGAATTCCATATTTTGCTTTGCTTGTGTGCATGTTTGGTTTTTTTCTCTATAAACTGTCTCTTTCTCAACTCATGGGCTTTTCTTACTTTTATACTTTTGATTCTCTCCCCCATCTTAATGTGGCAAAAGTGAGCGAGCGGTTGGATAGGGTTAGAATAAAGCAATGTACTTGAACTATTTCAAGAATGTCTATTTGTTAGTTAAATGAGACTGACTTGCAGTTCTTGTTGCACAGTTCAGCATCTAGTCTTATCTGAGGACAAGCAAAATTCAGTATCTTTCCCCAGACAAACTAAAATAACAGGAAAAAATAGGGATATCAGCTAGCCTAGTGACTCCATGGTGTCCAGGCTTAGATTTTGCTTTGGATGGAAGAGGCCATACAGTATCTACAATGATTCGAAAGTGGCTTGTTTAGAAGTTTCCAGAGCAGATTGCATTCTTCTACAAAGAACACATAATCAAAAAAACACACAGATGTTATAACACATGAAACCACAATGGAGAGTCACAAAAAGAGGTGACGAATCTGAAGTATAAAGCAGATAAATACAGGATACTTACATAAATAAAAAAAAAAATGCATCTTTTCAAAACCAGAAAAGCAAATGAGTACTTTCTGCTCCATCGAGCATATGTCAAATTTTGCATTGATGGAGAAGAATAACTGGGAAAATATTGATGTAATCTCCTGTGTATGACAGGTCAGTAAGCTGTCTTGTCTCTTCTCCTAACACTGTGTGTTGCATTTTTTGGTCTTTTGAGATTCGTACTGAAATGTAGTTTTTAAAACAAATTGTGAAGAAAATCCTGGATGGATAGGGCAAATCAGCAGTATAATAGGTGCCTTCTTTGTTCTTTTTTTCTTTTTAATTTAATAATCATTGATTACATCTACTGTATGTGTTAAGAAAAGTCATTATTCACATTATCTAATTTTAACTTGAAAAGCTAACAGTTACCAAGTTTCCTCTCAGTAAAATTTTATAATGCTATTTTAGTGTCTCCTCAAGTATGTCTTATGAAATTGATGGAAAAAGGAAATTCTGTATTTATATATATTTTGATTTTGGCACTTATCCAAAGCAGATGAGCTATTTACAGTAAAGCCCCCTATTGACGTGATACTGAAAAGAAATATATGAAAAAAATAACATGAGGGTCAAAAATTCCTCCATCTATAGAACAATCAGCCTTTGGAAGAGTTCTTCATTTGGAACAGCAAGTGTAAATCATCTGACTAGGTTAGAAGTGGAGGTAACAAAGTTTGTGAACAAAAGTACATTGGCTAAACTAGGAAGGAACTGATGTCTGGGGTTATCCACCTCTCATCATATCACATTCAATAATGTAACATAGCATAGAGATATTAAATATTTCAAGTTCACAAAACTGCCATCAAATCTGAAGTATTTTCAGTATGATTTCACGTGGAGTACTCACGTTTCTGCTGTAAAGGACCTTAGCACAGCTTGCTTCAGAAATAATACTGTTGATCAGAAAAAGAGATTGAAACCCAAAGAAATGGCCACAAGTTTTCAAGAGAGTAACCTGTCACTGAGCAAATGGATATGTGATGAATTTCAGACCTTCCTGACTGATGACATAAGAGGAGCACAAGTCACTCTTGTTGCCTGAGCACTGCTGTGCATCAGCTGATAATAATTTTAGCCTGTTCTTGGACCTCTGTTGGTGGTGTCTGTGGACTACCTCTCTTAAGAGGTGGGAACAGCTATCCCAACACTGAAGTGACTGACACTTTAAAGTACAGTGACACATTATTGACTAATTACTTAACTTATATCTTCATAATCAACAAACAGAGTTTTCATGAAAATTACCCATCATCACCTAAAAATAAACAAGGCAACATTTAAAGTAGTTTGTTTAAGTGCAGGTTCTTGCCATTCTTTGATGCTATGCCAAGACCTTCTCTGCTTTGTGTACCACAATGCTCTCCTGCCCTCACCAGTCACTTCATGTGTTCCCAGATGATATCTAGGTCTCTTCCAGCCAAACAGAAGAATTATCTTGTGCGCCATGGGCACTCAAGACTGTCTTCATATTTTCTCCTGCTTGTTGCAGTTTTCAATGGGTTTGGTCTAGTTTATGCTGTTGCTGAGTTAGGTTAAATTCAAATGCTACATCCTCATTTACAATGTTCTTTCTTGTGACTAGTTTTCCCAAGCATAGAACTCAATCTGAACAACAGTGCTGTTGGCTCTGCAAACATGTTCCAATTCACAGTGTACCAAAAAACCCCACCAAAATCTAGGGTTTCCCAGACAGCAATCAGAAGCTGGAGACAACTTAATAGGCTGGATCTTCAATACTGACAAACAGCCAGTACAGGAATGATTGTGGCAAAACTTATATCATTGCACTTGCATAAACCCAACAGATTATCCAGTCTTAAAAAAAAATAACAGTAGAATATTTATACTTTCAGCTGGAAACCAGACCAAGCATTTAAATTTTTACATTTTTTCTGATTTTGCATTCCATTTCTGTAAGCTTTCAGTTTCTATTATCCTTGTTTCTGCTTGTGTCATCACATTAAGTAGAAGTCTGGATTTCACATTTATTTAGTAGCCTTGACTCAGCTGTACCCAAGATTGCTGCACAGTAAGAAGCTGTAAAATGGTCGTACCTTTAAATGTGACATTTAGAGTAATGATACAAGAAAAGAAGTTGTTGAAAAGTCTCTATACTATAGAAAGACTTGTCAAATTAAAGAATTAAGATTAGTTAAAGAAATTTGAAGCAAAGAGTCTGATGCCTTCAGACATATCTTTACAAGATAAATCTAAGCATCTTTGAACTGCAGAACATCACAGCAAGATTCAGGCCCTATAATGATGCCAGAGATACTACTCAGAAGCTTAGATATTCTGGGTTTCATTCCTGATGTTTCTGTCTGGTTTTTTATATTATTTTTGGCCATTTAAATGATTTGCATAATTGCAATTATTGTGAAACAGGCTAATGCTGTGATTTGATAGTTATAAAATGTCACGGAGTTGGATTAATGATATATTGGAAAAGTCACATTTAGTATATTTTTCAAAGGCTGGATACATGTCAGTACTTCTTTCTCAGTGTCTGCTCTTTGTCATGGAGCATCAAATGAGGTTTTTCATATAGCAGTCAGATCTCTTGAGAAACAAGCTTTTTAGATGTTTTCAGCAAATTGAAAGAACTCTACTTCACATCAAATAAAAATTGGATTCAATTTCACTTTTCATGTGATTGACACTAGCACAAATAGAAAATAATTCATTTAATGATTGAATTAAATATCTGACAAAATTAGATAAGGTTAATGATCTGTTTTAACCTCATATTTAATGAGCCTACTGAGACTACTTTTCACAGAAAAGTATTGTGTGTTTACTATGTATACAGCAAGACATAAAACAAATTCATTAACAGCATATAAGAAAAACAAATTTTCTTTGGAGCGTTAAATATAGCTACATATAGACACAGCAAATGGAAAAATCTTTGAATGAAAGTGAGATCTCAATTTTATTTAAATATTACATTATTAATTATTTGCATAGATCATAGTTATGGGTTCTTGTTTGCATTTTAACAAACATGGTGGCCAATAGAGCAATAAATACTGGCAAGTTTATTCACAAAGTGCAACTAAATTATGTTTATTATGGATTTTTAAAATTCTCCCTGGAAATATGGTTTGTAAAACTGAAATGTACATATTTTCAACAGACAGGTTCATTTCATTGCTGTTTAGATCACATGGTACATCTTTATATATTTTAATGGATTTCATAAACATTTTATAGATTATTTTTGAAGTAAATGTGTTAAAATAATGCACAGCAGTTAACATAATTCACACTAATTTTTACAGTTTTTCCTTTTATTAGTTGTTTCTGATGACATATATATACTGTGATCATTTAACTATCATTAAAATAAGTAAATTGCATATTTCAATAAAAAGATGCATTTACCAATGAGTTTTTCTTGCCACCTTTTTTTTTTGTGTCTGTGTGAATATGTCCAGGTTCACAATTGCTGCTAACAGGAATCCAGGATTTTAAAGAGTCTGCATCTACTTAAAAGTTTTTACCTGTCTCTAGTACTATCAAATACATTTAAACTGACTTGGCACTCTCAGAAATGGATTGTCATAAAATCTGTGTGGGTACCCAGGAATTTATATAAAAATCTTCACCTTCAAAATCTAATACCAATACCTCAGTCTTCAGTTCACCCCTTCACATTAGCCTCACAAGGCTGTGGACCTTTTGGATCCCATAAATATCTGAAAATATGTGAGGCATGCATATATATTAAATATATACACTAATATATATATACGCACATTTACACATACACATACAGCAATACATATGCATATATACTGATTTCTGTGTGTTATATATGTTGACCAAAGATACCTGAGGAAAATTACATTATAAAAGGGAGCAACTTCCTGAGTATTTGTGATTGGGACTTCCCCAGTCACAAATTTCAGTTTCACATTTGTGATTGGGACTTTCAAGGACCACAAACTGAGACATGGCAGGTTTCTGCTAAACAACTGGGAACATTTTTTTTACTGTGGGGGTGACTGAGCACTGGCACTGGTTTCCTGAAGGGGTTGTGGAGTTACCATCCTTGAATGTATTAAAAAAGCAGTCTGGATGTGGTCATGGGCAACTGCCTCTAGGTGTAATGGGAGTTAGATCAGGTGGATTCCAGAGGCCCCTTCCAATCTCAACCATTCTGTGATTATGTAATAAAACTCCATTTGATAGCCAGTCTTACAACTGTGTCTTTCCAACCTCTTGATTTCACAGGTCTCTGACTTAATGAGTTGTGGTGTAATGTTACCATTCACGGAACCTTGAGATCAAAGGGAACAGTGGAGACTTCCTAGTGCCAGTCTTCTCCTGTGGTTCTTCCACCAGAAAGGCCATTGATTCTATTAGAAATCAGTACACCTAAAAAGAAAAAAATATTCCAGCTAGACTGATTAAAAGCATCAACAGTTTGGAAACTGTTCAGAAACCCCTTTTGTCCTTCGTCTAGTTTTCTTTTACCTCACTTTCATTCTCCTAATCCAGTTTACAAAAATAGAGTTCATTTAAGGAATTATTTAAGAGCATGCATTTACTGTACTTTATATCTGGAACAAAATCCAGCCCAAAAAATAACTCCCCTTCCATACAAAGAGACAATTATTGTAAACAAGTGCCTATTAACTCCACAGAAACACGTGTCAAGCAGTCCAGCAAGATGAAGAAGGTGGTAACTCCAGGATGCTTCGATTTATTGACAAAGTAAGACGAGTAGGATAAATGACGATGAGACATTCTGCAGAGTTTCAGTTGCCTAGAAATCATGTTTATTGCCTGGTCTTTGTAAATTAATTTGTTTTATGATGGTGCTTATGAATGATAAAACAAGTGCTAAGAAATGGCCATAAAAGAACTAATGTTTGGAACTTTGTTAGTCTTCTCAGGCAGGTTGTATTTTGTAACAATTTCTATTTTTTACAATGCTCAGATATTGCAAGCTCCATGAGTGTTTAAATAAACATGATCCAAATAGAAAATAATTGTTTTTTTTTTTAAATTAAAATATGCATCAACCCAATACCTATCAGCAAATGAAACATAAGAGACCTCTACCTCTCCACAGAATTCTCTGTGCAACTCTCTCAGCAAGTATTGATCAGTTTTAAATACTTCACTAAATATAGACCCTTTTCTTGCTACTATTTTTCTTAATATATCCATGAAACGTTATTCTTAAGCATTAGTTCTTCTGAGAAGTGTATTCACAGACGTGCAGTATATTATCTGATGCTTATATACCTGTGGTTCTTAATAGCACAGTATTTCTTTGTGTTTATGGAAAATACCTAACCTTGACTTGTGAATTTTATAGCATTTGAACCAAGCTTTTGTCTCAGTTGTAGGATGTTGCGTACACTTCACATAAGTTAAAAGCAAAGTGGCTTTAAAATTTCTGGAACGTAATCCTTCCCCCCAGCCTCATGCCCATTACCAGTTTTCTTACATTTTTCCTTGAAACGATACAGTAAATTAGTATTTTAAACTTTTCAACATAAATACAGCCTGTCAGTTTGAAGGGAACACTATGCACCTATAAAGAATGCTCATTTTGGAGGCTTCTAAAAATAACCAGATAGCACTTCAATCATCGAGAATATTTCTTTATTGTCTTTGATTCCAAGGGAGTGCACATGTGAGTTCTAAGAGCTTTTCTGAATGCTGATGTCAGTTTGCCTAGAACACCATGTTATCTTGATGCATAGAACACCTAATATAGAACACCTATTATAGTTGTTGAGGTATGTCACAAGTTTTACTGTAAATAAATAAAGCATATCACACAAAAGTCATGAAGAAGAGTGGAAACAAGTTCCTTTGTTAGTAAATACAAAGGAAAGAAGAACCTCTGCACCAAATCCAAGATCACATGTGCAAATCTGTTTATAGTCATGCATGTCTCATTACACTGGAGTGAGCGATATCTGACACTTCACGTTCATTGCTCTATGAGCAACACAGTTAGGCAGACTTATCAAATGAAATACAAAATAAATTTGAGGAGGATTTTAAAAATCTCTTATCTTGCTATAAGATAATTATTGTTTCCTGTTAGTTCTATTACAGAATTCCAAGGACATCATAAAAATGAAACTAAAATACCTCTTTTTCCAAATATTTTTCATAAATATTATTAAATGGATACATTTTATCACAGTATACCTTGCAAAATGTTATTTGAAGGTCATAATTAGTCCCAAAACAGAAAAAACACACAAGGGATGAATGTAAAAACCCATTTTCCAAAAGATATTATACAGTATTTTCAGAGCAATGGTGAAAATAACTATACTTTCCTATCAAAAGAGTTAATGTAAGAGCTTTCTGTACTCAAGCTATTTCCAAGACATTTTTAGCGTAATAATAAGTATGGGTTTGTAGTATTTTGCATTTTATTCTACTATTCATCCACATTCAGTGCTTTACTGTTTCTTTTAATCCAGGAGCTAGACATCAAGATTCAGTGAACACCTCAGGTTTTGTATTTAATCAGTGCCAGCTGTCCAATTCCAGTTCACCACCTTCACAGGTGACATGAATCTGAAGCACTCACTTCTATGTGGAAATAATAATCTCTACCACTTTAGGAGATGGATGTCATTTACCATTCCTCTTCACATCTTCATGGTTCAACATTTACAGTGGAAATAAATGAGGGAAGATCTTTTGGAATTCTTCCCCTGAAAATAAAAGGGTTTAAATATTCGCAGAGAAGAGCTTGAGGAGTGTTAATTGGAGGTCATCAAGCAATATATGTCTTGTTCCAACTTAGGAATAATTTCTGAATCTAGCTCTTACAATTGCTAATGCTCAAATTAATTTTCAAATTAATTTTTTAACATATCCCTGAAAATATTTATTATTTTCTTTCATTCTTTTCCATAATTTGTTGATTAAAATTGTTTTCAAAGGAAGTCAAATATAGAGATTTTTTTTTTAAGTATAGAACACTAACATTAAAATGTGATAATAAATATGAAAATAAATATTTTACGTGAAATTTTTCTCAGGGAAAAAAAAGTATTTCATTATGCCAGCGTAGTGCCTACCAAAGAAAATAAAAATCAACATAAACTGCATCAACTGGTGATCAAATACTGCAGGATCAGGTACCTATTGCTCTGTGATATATGTCTCATGATAAGTCTGTTTTTTTTCAAATGCCTTGTCTTTTAAATTGTACAAGGTCATAAATTTTTTGTCATGGCAAAGTACAAAATAAAACAGAGTGTGATTCTAAAGAGACTGTACTAACTGGAATCCTGTAACTGAACACAATAATGGCTTATACAAGTGGAAGAGTATGATGAACAATTCCCCTACAGGGTCACACAAATTCAGTCTCTGTTGCAAGTGACAAATCTAAGTTACTTGGAAAGGGAAGCTTCTTTCACATTTTTTTGTGTGGTGTGATTATCTTTAGAAAGACAGGATCTATGAAGAGTGAATAGCTTTTCAAATAGAGTCCTGACAGCTTTCATTCCTGATATTTTTTCTCCCAGTTCTTTAAATGACTTGTCAGTTCCTGGCTTTTGGCAGGTGGATGCTCATACACTCATCAGCTAGCCTGTGGCATCCCAGTTTTCCCTGCCCCTGTCAATAATCACTCCTAAGCTTGGCAGATACTGCTGATTTCTTCTTTACTCCTTTACTGCTGATTTGCTTGCTTTTAAATAGCTGTTCTCATTTCTGTGTCTGGAACACACCAAATTTTCTTCAGTGCTCTTCTCTTGTAGCACAGGAATCCTCTCCCCTCATGTCATTCACTGCTAATGCCCCTCCTCTACTGTCTTGCTCTAATGAGCCATTTGGTTTCCTGATGTGTGATGACTGTTACTATCATATTTTCAGCGCTTACCAGTTTGCCACTTCCAAAGATTCACGTGAACATAAGAACTCACTTTGAAATATATGCCCTGTCTGCCTAAATCGTTGGTTGTTTGCCATAAAAATTTAGTATTAGACACTTTGTTCCATAAGCTAAAGATTGTTATGATCTTTGAAACACAGGTTTATGAATTTCAGAGAGGTTTTCAACTCTTAATGCATGTAACTGAAACAGATTTTATTAGGGATCTCTGTAGTTTAACAGACTTTAAATTATTGTTTGCAATGCTGTTCTAAAGTTGGATTGCTAATGTATCAAATGCTACATTTATTAATTGAATTGAGGACTGATGTGATGCTCACAAAAAAAGATTGGGGAATCTAAACTCAGTGTGCAAAGTGGATGTTTTTCAAGTTGAGAAAGAGATTGGACATCGGTCTACAGTCACAGAGTGATTTTTCTGGGCCTTATTAGGTTTTCTTTTACAGGTCATTTAGAAACATACTTTCTCCATAAGGTATCATTATGAGCAAGAAGCACTATTTCCTTGTCATCAAGTAAGAGAGTTATTTCCTAAATTATCTTTCAACTTCAACAAGGCACAGTAGGTCAGAGTTCTCTACATGCAAGCTGTTACTAGAAATCAGAAGTGTCTAGCTGGTGCAGCATTTGTTCCCTGAAAAAAGTCAAGACAAGAGGGCTGTAAATAGTGAAACATCAAGAAAAGATCTCATTAGATATTGGGTGTTGCCCAGTTAACCAGTGATACTGAATTTCTCTCTGTAATGAAACACTCTTCTTTAAATAAATTAATTTGTATTTTAAGAGGGGAAAATTAAATCACTGAGGACCCAAAGGTTAAGAACAATTTTCTCCATTTTCTATGTGGGATATGAGGTCAGTGTATCATTGTGGTCCCACTAAAATGAAAACTGGCCTACCTGTCATCAGGTAAATAGCTTGCTAAATTAAACATCTTACTAATGGCTATGACTCAACCACTTCTCTGGCCAACCTGTTTCGATGCCTGACCACTCTTTCAGTGAAGAAATTTTTCCTAGTATCCAAGCTAAATCTCCCCTGGTGCAACTTGAGGATATTTTCTCTTGGCCTTTTGCTTGTTACTTGGGAGAACAGACTGACCCCCTATTCACCACATCCTCCTTCAGGTCGTTGTAGAGAGTGGTAATGTCACCCCTGAGCCTCCTTTTCTCCAGGCTAAACAACCCCAGCTCCCTCAGCAGCTCCTGATCAGACTTGTGCTCCAGACCCTGCCCCAGCTCTGTTGCCCTTCTCTGAACTCACTTCAGTCCCTCAACGTCTTTCTCATAGTGAGGGTGAACACCAGACTCAAGGTGTGGCCTCACCAGTGCCAAGTACCGGGGGACAATCACACACCCTGATGCTGCTGGCCACACTATTGCTCATGCAGACCAAGATGCCATCGGCCTTCTTGGCCACCTGGGCACACACTGGATCATGTTCAGCCACTGTTGACCAGCACCTCCAGGTCCTTTTCTGTCTCAACCCATTGATCCAGTCTGTCCAGATCCCTCTGCAGAGCCTTCCTACCCTCAAGCAGATCAACACTGACAATCAACTTGATCTCATCTGCAAACTTAAGAATGGTTCACTCAGTCCTCTCATCCAGACCATTAATGATGAATGCATTCAGCAAAAGATGTAACCAAATGCTTCAGTTCACCCAATGAACATGTTCTTTTAAATTAAACAGGGGAAAAAAAAGGAAAAAGGGTAGCCTTATGCTCAGATTGCATTTAGGAGAACTGTTAAAGACAGTATTTGAGTTTGCAGGATTATATTTATCCTCAGTGTAAATATGTAGCCCTTTTAGTTTTCATCCAAGATAAAAAATAGTTAGGTCTTAAGGCATGCCAGACCAGTGTCATTATTGAAGTGTTGGAAACTATGATAACACAGAAAATAAGACTTCAGGGTGAAAGGAGAACTGATTTGCCCTCACTAGTCTGTAGAATACCAGAGCCGTTTCACCACTGAGTCTGTGTTTAGCAAGGAGAGACATATTTCAATCACTAAAAGAAGAACTAATAAGGGAAACCTTTTCTAGAAAATGCAATTTGTTTTCAGAGGTTTGGTCATGTCCCAGCGAGAAAATGCAGAGAGACCCATTTATTAACTGGGGAAAAATATTTCTGAACTAGTGTGACCTCTGGGTTACCTGAATGTGTCTTTTTATTAGCTACCAGACAAGAACACTGGTAAGATGACAACTTAAAACAT
Source organism: Oriolus oriolus (assembly GCA_013400235.1). Classification (NCBI taxonomy): domain Eukaryota; kingdom Metazoa; phylum Chordata; class Aves; order Passeriformes; family Corvidae; genus Oriolus; species Oriolus oriolus. The sequence continues at coordinate 43,473 of VXBT01013921.1, forward strand.
TATTTAAAAAATTACGGTAACAGGTCATAGCTACTTAATGACAGTAAGGATAATTTTGATAATAAAATATATAAGCATATTTTACTTTGGGAATCAGAAGATAGAGAAGGTGATAAATGGAAAGAATTTATTTTAAAAAACCTATATCACTGGGCTCATAAAAACTGTGAAATCAATTTCAGGTTAAATTGCTCTTAATTATTTGTTAATATCTTCAAGACATCTTGATACATTGTTTATACATTTTTAATACATCTTTAACTTTCAAGTCCCTTTTAATTCCAAATATATATTATAAAAAATTATTTTGTTGTGTGTTTCTCAGTTTTGCTATATCTGTAGGAAAAGTACAGCTTCCACAGTAGCGTGAGCAGTAACAGAAACATGTGTTACATACTCTACTATGGCTGCATCTATGAGGGCTGCAAGCCAGACTTCATAATCCATGAAAAAGATGTCTTACATAGAGCATAGTTCTGGGAAGCATTGACTCATCTAAGCAGACCAGTTAGGGGCAGGTGTGAGCTTCTGCTTGCTTGAATGTGAATCAGTTATAGCCAAGAAGTCATCAAATTTGTCTGGTATATTGCCTAAACTAACATTGTTTTCCTCGAAAAAGAAAAACACAAATAAATCATCCAGTCAAAAGTTGACTCCAATTTTAACTAAAAATACTATTTCAGAAAAAATTAAATACATATTTTCCTAAATTTGTTCAAAAAAGAACCACTATTTTGATTCAAGCAGAGTCAGTATATTTTAAAATATGACTTTAATAAAACTATTCAAGTTCCACACAAAGCAGCTTAAGCTATTTCTATGTTCTTTCATTAGAAGCTAACAAAATGAACGGTGCTCACAGGAATCGTTCTCTAAAATTCATTATCCTCTCTGCATTCTTTCCACAGCCCAGAATTTTTATCATGTGTTGAATGTCTGCTGGCATTTAATACTCATTATCTAAATGCAAATATCTTGAAGGATTTCAGAAGTGATCCTAATGATATCCTTAGACTTTAATGCAAGACAATGAATGAATGTTCTAGCCACTTTATTGTGAAGGGCAATCATATGAGAAATATGTAGAATTTCCAAAAAGCATTGACAGATTGATTGATTGATGAGATATGGTGAAATTGCTCAGGAGAACTGCAGACAATACAGTGTCATTACCTGCTAATAAATCGATTGGAAATACCAAAGGAACTGCAAGCCAAGCCTGCAATATTAGTCTAGTCAATGCCCAGATTTCTACTTTATTGATTTTTAGAAATGATCATCTGTTCCAGCTTGGGCATGACTGTCAGCATGGGACTGAAACTGTTATCTGTGATAACCTTTTGCTGAGGAAAACAGTGAACTGAAAAATGTCTCAGTCGCCTTTAATCACCATTTACTCTTCAATTCCTACACAGGAACACATTAAGGCACAACAAGAGGCAGTTCAAGAACAGCTTTGGCCATGTTGAATTCCAAAACGTTTTATTTCTCAGCCTTTTATGGGATGCCAAGTTTCTTTTTATTTTTTTTTAATGACTGGATTAATCTAAACTCTAATTTAATCAACATAATAGAACATAGTTCTGTATGTTTTCTTCAAGCAGTCAAACAAGTTACTTAGTTCACCACCTCAAATTTGGGTGTTGCAATGTTTTAACCTGTACAGAATTCATCAAATGTCGTACAACTTTTGATTTTGCAATGTTGCATTAACAACATTTGTTTTTTTTTGTTTGTTGTTTTGGTTTGTTTTTTAAACAAATATTTTGTTTTTAAAAACAAAATTTTTGTGGTTTTCTTGCTTTTGCTATTATTTTTATGAATTATTATTGTCATGATTTCACCCTAGCCAGCATCCAAGCATCACACAACTGCTCACTCACTTCCCTCACCAGTAGGATCAGGGAGAGAATCAGAAGGGTAAAACTTAGAAAACTTGAGGGTCAAGATAAAGGCAGTTTAATAGGGAAAGCAAAAGCCAACCAAGACGTTAATCCACTGCTTCCCACGGGCAGTCAGGTGTTCAGCCATCTCTTGGAAAGCAGGACCCCACCGGGTGTAACGGTTCTTTTGGCAAACAAATGCCATCACTCCAAACATTCGTCCTTCCTCCTTCTTCCTCAGACTTTATATACTGAGTATGATGCAATATGGTCTGAAGTATCCCTTTGGTCAGTTTGGGCCATCTGTCCTGGCTGTGTCTCCTCCCAGCCTCCCATGCACCCCCAGTGTCCTAGACATGTGTCTGTGTGGCAGGTATGGCAAGCAGAAAAGGCCTTGGCTCTGTGTGAGCCCTGCTCAACAACAACACAAACACCTCTGTATTATCAACCCTGTCTTAATCACAAATCTAAAAGTCAGGCCCACACCAGCCACTGTGAAGGAAATTAACTCTACCCCAGCCCAAACCAGCACATTTATTTATGTTTATCCTGCTGATTCTGCTGAGATAAACCGAATTATTTCACTGTAATCAGCCTTAATCTTTGCCAAGGTTCAGGGAGCAGGAGATCCATTCTGAAAATAGAGAATTTTAACAGCCTCTTGACAATATTCTTTCCCCTGCACTGTGCTGTTTTATCAGAAGTTCACTGAAGCGGAGTCTGACCTGATGTCTGCAAAGAAAAGATTGGGTTTAGATCAGTTAGAGTCAAGCAACACTTGTATTTCACTCTGTGTAGATTTTTCTCTTTGTTTTTGAGTTTGTTCTGAGTCCCACCTGGATACCTTTCACTTCCTAAAATGTCCCTTCCTAAATGTTTTCTTTTGTTGTGGAACATGACAGGCTCACATACAAAAACCTTACTTAGTCATTTTCTACAAGCAAAATAGAACATATATTTGGAGAAAAACCTAACTTTTGTCCCAGAAAAGAAGACAGAAAAATATCTCTCTGGGAAGTGTTTAGGGGCAAGGAATAGAAACCCAAGGGCTAAAGTCCTTCCTGTGAGGTAGGACTGATTCCAAGGCTTCCCTATAATATTAATTTCACATTTTCATCTTACTGAGGATTTGGATGCAAAAGCATTTCCAACACTGTGCAGCCTGTGATTTTCAGCACATGCCATAACCCAGGTGAAGTAGGCACTCTCAGAGCTCATGACACGGAAGTAATGACTGGATAAGCTGTCTTCCCCAATGTATCTTCTTCATCAACCCAAGAAAGATACTACTCTTTAAATGTGATAGCATGGGCTGAAATTTTGCCATACTTATGAGAAATATACAATTTTTATTTACTTGGCAAATTAATTATGGCTTTAAATATTGACCCTGTTAAAGCAGCACAGAGCTGAACTGTGTATATATTCCCATAATAAAACCCTTTCTTAAGGTTTTCCATCTCAGGCATTGAAATACAATTTAGATACAACCTGACATATGTGAATTTCATTTTGGGAAGAATGGTTTACATTTGTTGTGACTATGGTGTGATTTCTTTCTTTTTCTAATTATTTATAGGTTGGTTAAATGTTTCTTCCTCATTTGCAACCGCAGACACACACAAGAAATTGCCACACTATTTCATAAGAAATATAACCCTTTCAGTACAGAATCCTACTTGTGTTCTTCATAGAAAGAAACTCCCTGATTTAATATATATTTTAATTGTTTTTCCTTAGAGTAAGCATTATTATTTTATTAAAGATCATTAGATACAATTGGCATATTCATTTTACAACCAAAACATAATCAATTTCTGCGTCTTTTTGACAAATGGAAATGCTGTCAAGATGGTCTTTTCCATAAGTCGTGGTAGTTTGACCTTGGCTGGGCACTTCTCTTCCCAACAGGACAGGGAAGAGATGGGAAATGACTCATAGGTTGAGATGAAGCAATTTATGAAAGTGAAAACAAATTTTGCAGTAGCACAAACAATGAGAAAAAAAAATGGTTTATTCTCTACCCAACACACAGATTTATACATTTTCATTAACTGCTATCACCCGTCCTTACACAGATAGATTTTGTTTTCCCATTTCATTTGCTTCCTCCACCTCACCAGATATTAAAAAACAGGCCATGACTTGCATTCCATGAGGATGGGTGGTCAGAACAGGAAAAGCAGCACACTAGAGGGCTGGGCACTGACACTGGCCCAGCTAGGGTCATCATCACACTCTCCTCGCTCCTTACAAAACTCGTTTTTCATTGATCCTTTGTCATTCCTGCTACTTTACTTCATGCCACATAGAGATGGGCTTGTGACTGAGGGGCGAGCCTGACGATGGAGGCCATCACACAGGTTATCCATGATGCGAAACGTGCCGCAATCGAGAGAGCCTGCAGGTGAAATCTCCTTGAAATAGAAGGTGGCTGGCTGGGTTAGATAGAGCTTGGATAGATCATCTTGGTGGGCAACTGGCATCCGGTTAAGGTCAAACCACCACAAAATTTTTGCATTTTGAAATGGACAGGAGACGCTGTCTGCCATGCAGTGCAGTGTTTGTTTGAATGAGTGAACAGCAAATTACAAACAATTAATAAATGTTATACTGTAATTCCTGATATGGATCATCATTAAATTCACAAGTAGTGAAACCAACCAGTCTTCAATCACAGTGTAAGTAATTTTGACCCCTACTTAAAATGGAAAACTTACTGACGAAAATAAAAGAGATCACATATGAACAAAGAATAAGAAAATTATTACTCTGACAACGGAAAATGCCCTGCTCAAGCTGATCTTGTCACACAAGAACTGATCTTGGAAGGCAGAATGACACATATATATGTATTATTTTATCTTTTTAATCTTTCTTCCTATTTATTTTTCCCACTGAAAAATTTGAAAGGTAGATTTTGTTGGGGAAAATAAAAAACAGAAGCATGAAACCTTCCAAAATAAAACAGGAGCAAACTTACCAAAACCCAGCATTAAAGTCTCATTTTTATTTTTGATAATTGCAGTTGGGGTTCTTTTTGGTAAGCATTTTCATGATCCAACTTGCAACATGATTGTCACTGATGACAGGTGGTATTTATTTATGAACACTAAGCATTCTGCAAAGTCCATGATTTTTCCCTGTGATGTGGACTAGCCTGACATAAAAAGAATCCTCAAAGTTAGACACCTAGAAATTAAGTTTTGAAATCCTTAAAATGCAAAAATATGTCCTGCCTGCTAAACACAGTCAAACTTTGTGTTTTCTTTTAAAGCAAGAAACATCTCTCACATGCCTGAATGTGGTACATTCAGGTGAGAACTTTGTGACTGTATTGGTTTCAGCTAGGATAGAGTTTATTTTTTTCACAGTTGATTGTGTGGGGCTGTGTTTTGGATTGGTACTGAAAACAGTGATGATAACACAAAGATGTTTCAAGTATTGCTGAGCAGGTCTTACACAGAGTCAAGGCCTTTCTGCTCCTCACACCACCCAGCAGTGAGGGAGCCAGGAATGCACAAGATGGTGGGAAAGGACACTGCCAGGACAGCTGACCCCAAATGCCCAAAGGGATAGTCACAGAATCACAGAATTAACTAAGTTGGAAAAGACCTTTGAGATCATGGAGTCCAACCTATGACCTAACACCACCTTTTCAACGAGACCATGGGACATTCATCATAATGTGTGATGGGGTTTTGCTTTCCTAGGGATGGCTGAGCACCTGCCTGCCCATGAGAAGTGATGAATGAATTCCTTGTTTTGCTTTGTCTGCACGTGCAGCTTTTGCTTTCCCTGTTCAACAGCCTTTATTTCAATACACAACTTTTCTCTCTTTTACCCTTCCCTTTCTCTCCCCCATCCCACTGTGGGGAGAGTGAGTAAGTAGCTGTTGGGACTGAGCTGTCAGTCAGGGTTAAAGCATGACAGTGGTACCCTGCCACTTCTATAGCTTGAAAAAGATTTTCAATATTAACATTTTCTCTGGCAAATTTTAGTGCTGCACATGATTTTCCAAAGAGTGAAGGAGTTACCAAAATAAATTTTTGTACATGCTCAGATAAATTAGACAGGTTAAACATAAACCTGGCTAGTTAAATGGTCTTTTGTTCACTTCTATATATATATATATTTTTAACATATGTATATTTGTACCTTCAGCCTTTGAAATGTATCTCCTACAATATGATCCTGAGAGAAAACATCTAGAAAGCACAAAATGGCAAAGGGGATATGAACATTACTGATACACCCATATGGATCTGGAAACAGCCAACACTGTGTTGAGATAGGTAGGTAGATAGATAGATAGATAGATAGATAGATAGATAGATAGATAGATACATAGATAGATAGATACATAGATAGAAATGCAGATAACTGCAAAGTGCTAGTGCCAATATTTATATATGCTTGAACACAGATGAGGATGGGATATGTGTAACTGTACCATGTGTGCATGAAATGTTTAATATGTCTATCACACATAATTTTAAACTTAATAGTGAAAGTTACATTAGCAGACAGCAACTGACAAATGCTTATCCTTCCTTTTTGCTTTGCATTTCTTCTATCAAAGAACTCCTCTTGCTAGCAAGCACGACATAACATGCATACACAAAACCTATCAAAATAGTAAAACAAAAATTCGGCTGTCAAAATAAAGCAGAACTGTTGTGGAACAGAAGGAGGGTTCAGAAACAGTCGGTGTTTGTGTACCAGCTTGTGCTTTGCAAGCACTCTTGCAATTCTCATCTTACAGCTCCTCAGAAAAAAAACCCGAGCATCATAAACTGTTATAGTTACAAAGCAAGCACTTGAAAAGAGTATAAGAGATACAGCAATCTGCAAAACACCTGAACAGCAGTAGGAAAGTTTGTTTCACAAAAACAATAGGTTAATTCATCTACTCAGTAGTGGCAATTTGAATGCTTGTAAGAACTATTAAATGTGGAAACTGATGCATATCAAGTGCAGCACTGTTTTGGTGTTCTAAGCGGACCAGGACAATGCTCTCTGTGATCCTTCCTATGAAAAGAAGTCCTATGGTCTCTCTCAAGCTTCACAGCCACTTACCAGCAGTAAACCTTGAAGAGCTATATGAGACTGTGCCCTGAATGAGACAGCTTTGCACAGTCTACAGTGGGCAGCTCCTGATTCTGCCTGTCATGTCACCAGCTACTTTCATTTTGGTCAAAACTGAATGAACTTCTCATCCTATGGTCTTAACCTTCAGAATAGAAAGGAAGATTTTAAACACTTTCCTAGTTATTCTAAAATGTTTTATTCATCAAGAAATACCATAATATCAAAGAAAATATAAGTTCAGTCTGCTAATTGTTGCTCACCTCTTGTGATGAACAGAAGAGGCCCCCCATTACCTTATCGCCAGAATACAGACCTTTCTGCCAATAATTGGCCTTCTTAGATCTACTTAAGCACAAACCTTTGCATAAAAATTCAATAAATCCTAAAAGATGAGAAAAAAAAGCACCACCCACTGGCTAGATAAATTTGATAGGAACTTCTGAATTTGTCAGTTAGAAGTTTGTAATGTGCTTCAAGAAGCAATCAAATTACATCCTAATCACAGGAAAAGGTGATCTTTGCCATGATTACCAGTACTTGTTAAATATGTTATTTCTAAATTTGATGAGTCTCTTCAAATAATTTTTTGGCAGGTTCAGGTGTGGCCTGCAGTGAGGCCACTGGAGCCACTGGAACCAACTGTGTCCTGCATGGGTCAGCTACAAGCTTTCCTCACAGGAGCTGACCCTGCACCCCTCAGTGTTGCTGCCACCTTGGGTACCTCTAAGTGGTACAATACTGCTTTCCCAGATTTGGTTATTTGTCAATATTTGAGACGCTGGAATTCGAGCATTGTCAGAACTCCTGTAACAGATGTTTTTGACTGAAACATGAGAGCACACCCAAAAAGCTGAACCCACAATACTGACTGGTACTCGGTTTTTCATTCAGCTGTGTCTCTTTTATGACCATGAGAGTAAGCGGATGTACTGAAATGTGAGAAAAAGGTTCTTTACTATTGCTCTTGACTCATCCAGGAGGTTTGCTCATAATTTTCTCCTCTCTCCCACTCTTCTCTTGTCCCTGTCTGAGGACAAATCTGGTTTTGGGGAGATTTCTAAACCACATTTCTGGGCTCAGGGGTGTAGTGATGAGGATTAATATCTGAAGATGAATGTGACAATCTAGTCCCTTATTTAATTAAAATTTGGTTGTTTAATTATCACAAACTATTTCATATTTCTACTTACTTTTTAAATGATTGATCTATAAATCATAGCTCAAAATATTTTGGTCTTGTGTAATTTATCATGCTTTGTATTTTTACTGAAGTGGAAAGATACTTACTCAACATCTGGACTGGCTATGCCTTTACTGATAATGACAGTCACGGAAGAAAAATATTACTAGGAACAAGAAGAACAAGAGGGTTAATTAGCCTAATGTTCATTATAATTATCACATTTCAATGTAGTTTTAAAAAACATGCAGATTTATGTTACAGCAAGATTTCTTATGTTACAGTTCATTGTCTTTTGATGGGCTATAAATCAGTATGAACAGGTTGGTAAAACTGCCCCAAGGAAAAAAAAAAAATAAATACAAAAATCCCCCAAAACACAAATATCACAAGTTCTTATTCACCTCTTTATATACACTGCTAACTTCAAACATGAAAAATTTTATGCAAATATTAAAAAATCTTTTAGAAATAAATCAAATCAGTCTGGTAATAAAAATGTTTATTGAACCTTGTAGTAGAAAATCTTTATTTTTTCTCCAAAAACAGCATGTGGTTTATTGCATTTTATGTGGGCTGAAATCCAATGGACAATACTATTTACTCAAAGCAACCATGAGCTGCTCCCTGAATGGAAAACAAGTTAAATGACAGTACCATCACTGACTTCTTGTTACTCAGAAGGGTCCCCAAGCAATCTGATTCATGAAGATGATAATAATGCAGTAGGATAACCTGATATGTAATGGCCTGTGGTTATCTCATGTGATCAGACATAAAAAACAGAGGTTAATTTTCTTTCTCTTTTTTGGCAATTTCCTTGATTAAAATGACTGGAATTTTCTCTCCTTATCACTTTCAAGAGGAACAGACTTTGCGAACTGAAATGTTCGACGATCATAAGTCACACAAGAGGAAAATGCTGTGAACTTTTCAGTCTCTGGAATTGCATCTATGTAATTACCAAGTCAGCAACTAATGCCAATGAAGGCTTTATTATAAAAAAGCATAATCACAGTGAGTAACATGCAATAAATACTTAAAAAAGAGTTCTCAGGATGTCTTTGATTATTCTTTCCAAGGAAGATTAAACTTCACGTACAGCCACTGGTATCTTTATATTTTTATGGAAAGGCTGGAGCAAAGGGCTAACTGGAAAGAGTTGAACAGTTGCTGTACACAACGAGACTTTCAAACCCTAGCTCTAGGATGGATGGACAAAAGAGCTTGTGCTTATGCTGAAACATAACAGCAGCTCCAGGTTTAGTGGCTGGTTATTTCAACTACTGTTGAAGAAGCAAGCAGGCAAGGAACTGCACAACTTTGAGCTTCTTATTTACACTCCATCTATGGAGTAAATCTCCAGTTCTCTGCTAGATTATGTAAATAATGTCAGAAATAAATCTTTCTAAGTATTGGAGATGGGAGGATTTTAACCACTAACCCCTCCACTGCTACCATTTCAGTGTTAGAATAAAATTAAAATTGGAGGCTATCCTTACTCCTACTTAGCAAAAGACAACTCAATCTAGAATGGTTTCCAAAATTACTTGTGATGCTTCTCTCAGTATAGAATAGCATCCATTCTATGTCCACAGACCATAGCCCATATCTCTAGCCTCCCTTTTCTGCTCCTGATCTCAGGTTTGGAAAGCTGTTATCAGAGCCATTCATTCATTCACAGAGCTGGCTCCTGTCCAGCAGCAAGGATTTGCTTTGTACATGGGAAATAATTCAGGACTCATATAGCAGTCTTGCAGGAAGGCCTCTTTGGCTCAAAATGTCCTCAAAATCAAATAACAGAAATAGCCCAAGACCAAGAGTTTTTTGCTTTGAAAGATTCAGCCATTTGTGGTTCACATGCAGGCCAGTTCTGAGACCCAGATGGTCACAGATATCATGGTGATGATACTATGGATTTCTTCCAGTGAAAAGTTTGGTTCAGATTTTTAGATTACAAATATTACAAGGTATTTGATGAGCTGCCCAGATATTTTCTTGTTCACCTCCTCATGTTTAAAGCATCATCTTGCCATGATTCCATCAGATCCAGCAGCAGTGAGCTAATAAACATTTTCTACTTACAACCATTTCAGCATACTGGTACCTCATTCTGTGCCACTATAGCGTCTTCCTTTTCTTTTAAGGAAGCTTCTTAGGCTATGAAGAATGTTGTGTAAAGGATGGAAGTCTCTGCTCAGAAAGGCAGGGAAAGCACAGCTTGCTGAGGAAGGTTCCCGCAAGCAGGAGAGTCTTGCACACACCACAGTGATGTCTGCTGTGGAAATGAATCACCCTGATGGGTTGGGCCCTGCAGTGTGAGATTCAGACATGCAGAACACCAAAGGCTGCACCCCAAAATGAGTGTGAACATTCCCATACCTTTTCCATGGCCAACAAGAGTATCTTCATCTGTTTTTCATTTTACACTAAGAAGAAATGGAAACTGTATGGGAGATTTTAAAATTTATTTAACCTACTAATTATGCTGCTTATCTATTGTATTTCTCTGTTATGATTATGAGACGGAAGAAGCAAATGAACACAAGAAAAGTAAACTCATCTCATGCACACATATTTTGCAGTGACCAGAAACAATGAAACATACAGAAAATGTCATATTGAATGAACAGCCAAGCCGTTTCAAGATATAGCGATCTTGAAAGAAAAAATATTAATAAGATGCCAGCATTCTTTATGGAAGAAAATATTCATTTTCGATGCTGTTAGCTGTTATCCATCCCTTGATATAAAAAGCTTAATGATGTGGAGAAGTTTACACAAGCCTTTTGCAATACACTGTATTGGATCAATAGCATAAATGTCGACACGTTATGGAACCACATGGGTGAGGAAATAAATTACTTCAGGTTAGAGTTGCCACAACAGAAATCTAAGGTTTCATCCAATCCTTAACAAATGTAATGGAAAACATTAAATTTTCTCTTTGTTCTTTACAATGTGTGCTAACTTCTTTTCTGTTAAAAAGATTGCTTCTTTTTTTTTGTGTCACAGTTTCGGAATGGTACTCCTCAATTTAGTTCTCCCAAGGCTCTCCGAAGCCATGCAGCCACTCACTCACTCCCCCAGTTCTCTTCTTTCCCACCCTCACCCCCTCCACGGGTGACCAGAGAGGAGAATTGGAGGCACGGAAGACAAAGGTCACAGGTTTATATAAGCTCAATATACTGGAAACAGCAATGACATAAGAAAATGAACAGTAACAGCAACAATATTAATAACAAAATGTATAAGAAAAGAAAAATATTCACATGCAAAATCCATGACAATAAAACCGTACTGGATGGCTCCCCCGCCACGTTTTCTCGACCAAAAGGAACCCCTTTTCCCTGGAAGAGAGAGAGCCCCTTTCCCCCACCCCTAGCCATGACATGAGGTGGTGTGGAATAACCTCAGGGTCCTGGCCATGCCACCTCTCAGTTACTGCAAAATTAACCCTGTCCAGGTCGGAGCCAGGACAGCTGGTAGCTGCACAGAGAGGGTTTGTAAGCATATGAAGGAACAAGAAGTTACATCTGAGAAAAAATGACAAGTGTTTGTGCAGAGAAGCTTCTAGAGCATGAGAGTAGGATATCCATGAAGAGATGATATCGAGTGTGTGAGAAACACAGCCAGCACTGACTTAGCACAGTAGAAAACAGGAAAAGTCTCAGTAGATCGAGGTGCTCTAGCAGGGCATTAGAGGGAACACAATGAAAAATACTGCCAGAGGATGCAGAAAGATGTATGTAATGTCTTCTGCAAACCAGAAAGTCTCAAAAAGACTGCTGGCACACATAAAAAAACGTAACAGCCATGATGGAAACAGAGAGAGAAGAATGACCCTCCCTCACTGGGTCACTTTTCCAGCTGTCTTTTATTCCATGAAAGAGATTATAACAGCAGGATGCAAACAATTTAAAGCAAAGAATAATTATTTATTCACTAATATATGCAGTAGGTAGGTAGGATGACTATGTCACTCTGGCAAGCATTAGCATAGTTGCTCTTAACATCTCCCCACTACATCTTGCTGAACTGGACTCTCAAGTAGTTTAATTTAACAGTCAATCTCCAGCCTCTTCTCAGCACTATGTCCTACTCCTGGTCTCGGATTTTCCCTTACTAAATACCCACCAGCTCTCCTAACTCTCTATTAAGGCTGCCTGTTTTAGGTGTCTTTTCCAGTTTGTCTCATTAGATACTTGCTGATTCTTCCCCTGTTCCACACTTGAGACTTTCTTGCTCCTACTGGTTAAAGATTATTTTCTTAAACATTTTGCTGACTACTATGGCAGGCTTCTGTGAGGGCAGGAAGAGAGGATGCAGACAGAAAAGAAATTGATAGTTTCATAAGAAACCATCTGGTTGTGCCCTACTCCTGACCATTCCTTCTGTAGCTGGGGTTGTAGAGCTTTCTGAGGAGACCTTAGTCAGGCTCTGCAAAATAGTCCCTGAGCTAAAACATGGGAGATTTCTGAGAACGTATAGAATATCTAAGGCTGTATGATGAGGGCTCCATTTGCTGTAAACACAGCTGCTGTTTACATTGCTTCTTCTGAAGAATGCAAATCCGGTCGGTAATTAGATGCTATCATCTGCTATAAAAGAATATCTGTGATATGCTTCATAACAGAGGGCTGCAATTCTCTTGCCCAAACACAGACATCCTCTTAAGGTGCTCTAAGTTGCCTGAAAAATCCTCACAGGGCTGGCAGACACAGCCAAGAGAAGATCCACATCCTTGTGGAGAACAAGCTGGTTGTATACTAAGGGTGTAGAGAATCATAGTGGCACCATGTTTAGGCACTTGAGCTGGCTAAAATGCTTCCTAATGATCCTTGATCTGTGAACTACTTTTTGCACTGTTGAGAAGTCTGCTGTAATCATTGAGGAAGAAATTGTACTTTCCCTATTTTTGCTTTTATTGCATCTGTTATCTGTTTAGTTGTTTGCCTCTTGCAATAAATGTTATCCAAAATCTTTGTGTTCTGTGGTGATTCAGGCTTTTCTATGCAATTTAAGTTTCCAAGTGATTCTTTTTCTATATTGATAAAATCTTTAAATAAACAAAAATATCTATTCATTTCTTTGCAAATCCTAGACAGCATTTTATTTTTCTTTTAAAGAAATGAGTATCTCAAGGGATGAAACAAAGAACTTTTTGCAAGCAGACTAGTTACAATCCAAACTGAATATGTTAAAATGTAGCGCAATGAAATGTGACAGGAATAAGAACAAGGGAAATGCAATATGATGCAAAAGGAATAAAATAACCCAACAAGACTTAAGACAATCTTGCATGCAGCTTCATGAATTTAATAAATTTTCTGTAGTGACCCTGTTATTGATCCTACAGGTATAGGTGTGTTGACTACATAAAATCGTACCACGGCTACAAATAGCAAGGAATTAGGATCTTAAAACTGTGTTTCCTTGTGAGTTTCTACTTTAGTGTTAGCTTAAACAACCACTGTCCTCGTGTGTCAGTACAACTACTGATATGATGAAACAATGTGGGGCTTTCATAGAGTTGAAAAATATTGCTGCAAATAGAGGTGTTATTTTGCATCTAGTCTAGTTACTCTTTGTCCAGTAGCACTCAGAGCGTCGCTGAGTAAACAAATGTTCCCAAATTTTTTTTTCTTTTCTTAATGGACAAAACCCAAAAACAAACAATGACAAACAAACTAACTAAAAAAACAACAAAAAAGAGTAAACCAAAAAAACCCCCAAAACAACAAAAACCAACCCCAAACCCCGAACAAGCAACCACAAAAAAGCACCTTTTGATGATTTCCCTGATTTTCATTTAATGTACTGGAGGTTACAATGAGTCTGGTTTGCTAAAAAATCTGTAAAGTTTAATATTAATTATTTAGGTATTTCATCTGTTTGACCATATTGAATATGGGAATAAAAATTTATGTACATTCATGACTGATCAATGATATAATCCAGTCTGATATTGTGAGATAAAAGTAAATAAGTAGGTACACCAGGAAGATTTGGTTGCAACAAACATATTTGAAGAGGGGTAGCTCCACTTTTCCTTTTTTTCCATTTGATTATATATTCGCATTTCTTTTTACTGTATATCTTTTATGCTTGCTGGATTCTTTTTGTATTACTGTTCTTCCATTGTATCTTTGCAACTCAGCCACCTGCATCTCTCATTCCCCTCACTGCTAACTTTCCACATGCTAAGCCTTTTGTGCATGACTTAGTTTTTCTAATATAAAAGTTCCTGTCAAGATTACAAAAGAAAAAGTTCTGTTTTTAAGGAAAAAAGGCAAGCAATACACCTCCGTTTAGGGTAGAGATTTCAGTTGTTATAATCTTTCTATGACAATTTTTCATATGTGAGATCAGATTAGCAGAAGATAAAGCTGGAAATGTAGGCAGAGGAAAGCTACTCCTTGTGATAACTTCTCTTTTAAAAACATCACTTTTTTAGAGCAGCTCTTTAAGCTATTAAGAAGGTGGAAAGTGAAGTTCTGGCCCTGTAAAATCTTCTGTTAACCTTCTCTTATTGAGGGCAAATAAAGGACATATTGCTGGATCTTTATGTACTGCCCTGGCTTCATGGATGAGTTTCTCAAGGGAATTTGATTGGCTCTTGCCATTGGAAACCTTTTGGTCCAACTAACGAGCAGTTTTAAGGAGCCATGGAAATGACATAAATTATTGGATCTATTTTTAAATAGTGCTCCTGGGAATACTCTTCCCAGGCAACAATTATCTGCAGAGTTAGCGGTTGTACCAAATTGCAAGGACAGTCTAAACTTGGTATATTTTCAGATTCCTATTTCATCCTGTGTGACTGAGGAAACCATTATTGCTATTGCGCTGTATGAATGGAATATTCAGGTAGAACAAGGCAACGCTATCGGGGAGACAACTTCACTCACACCTGATAAGAATAGAATCCTCTTGATTCTTGTGAACATTACTGTGCAGTTTAAGTACCTAGGTGGTTAGTTAAGGTTTTCCAAAGTTCGAAATCCATGTTTCTGTCTGTAGCAAATTTCTTCTTTTAAAAAACTCTATTTTAAAGAGAAAAATGTATTAGGCAGTATCTTTCAGAGCATATAACACTCTGGGGAAAATTCTATACTCTGTCTGGGCTGTCTTTCCAAATTCTGTCTTATTGCATTACTCTGATTCAAGAAGTTTTATAGATAACAGAGGCAACAATGGCCATGAATACTGAATTAAGTTTGGAAAATAAAATAAAATTACAATACATTCCAGATTCTTTTTGAAAATAATCTGATATATTTGTCGCCAAGTATGTCTACCTTCAAATGAAATCGTGTTTTCATTTTCCTGTATTATGGTATGCAAGATACTTTAAAACATTTCTCCTCTTTAATGTTTTAAGGGGAAGAAAAAAGTCTCTAGTATAGATTGTGGCTTCAAAGCTAAATGGCAGCACTTACACCAAAGCTCCACCTGGAAACCAGGAACCCACCTTAAAATAGAGGAGGTTAAGACTTGCAGCACATATCACTGACAGCAAGTGTGACTATACATCCCTAATACCATTCATTACTTTATCACTGATTTCATTAATTAAACAATAATCTCAGTTTGCAATCCAAACTGCCATTTTTGACCTGTATCTCTCTGTTCTTAATTCTCTCATGCTGTAGTAGGTTAGAAAAGAGGTCCAGCCTGTTATTCTATTTATGACACTTGTGAAGAATGAGCACTTTTTTGAAAAAGGAGAAACCTGGAAAACACCTAGTGATATTTCTCCAGTGTACTTTGCTGGTCTCTAGTGATTTATGGCTGAGACTGCCTGAATCCTATCCACACTTTTTGATCTAATAATCCTTGCTCCCCACACTCCTTGTTCTGTTTTTGTTGGTGATGGTGGTGATTTGTGTTATGTGTGTGTATGGTTTGTTTTTATTTAATTTGTTTAGGTTTTTTGGTGACTTGGTTGTTTGGGTTTGGCTCACCTTTTGAAACTTCATGCAATTTTAGCACTTTAAACATCTTTTTGCCTGGCTGTGGCCACTTATCAGGTGAAGGGTACCTTGTTTGTTAGAAGCTTTCCCTCCCACACTCCTTTGTTGTATCAGTCCATTGCAAGGATAATGAACACATGCTAAAAAAACTATTCAATTTTTCAGAACTCAGCATGAAGAATATACTCTGAAAAGATCTGTGTGCTGTGGGAGTAGATAATTGAATGACTGCTCAGGTTTGGGTTGGTTTTCTGATTGTGTTTATCCAATTCCACACAGTTGCCATAGGCTTGGGCACGGGCACTGAGACATCATGGTGTGAGTCTGTTCAGCGCTTGTCTGGGACACAGGGGATCATCTGCAGCCTGGCATGCACAGAGATTTTCAACCTATATTAAAGTATTTTACCTGCTCTGGGGACTAACACAAAACAAGAAGAATAGGAGCAGCCTTTGGGCAAAATAAAGAGCTATTTTAACTCTTAGTAGTAGCCTGTATTTCCATTTCCTCCAGAAAGAAAAACTTTTTCACCAGGAGTTGTTCTGTCTTTTCCTTTCTCTATCAACATGCCAACTAAGAAGGTGAAGCGTATTAATGCCTGTGTAGCATTATTTTATAAGTATCAAATGAAGCATGTTTTTTATCAGAATGTATCTATGACTATATGTTCACAGGTAGCTCTCTTTTCTGGTTTTCTTTTTTCTTAATGTTCTCTTCTGGAAAACTTATAAAGAGTTGGGATTTCAAAGGAGTCTGACTTATGCTTCAAGTTTGTATTTAGAGGTAGTGATAAATGTGGTTTAAGTCCTTTGGGATCCCATAATGAGACAGAAGACAAGAATGTTTTCCCAGATGTATTCAAAGGGATCCTAAATGACAAGCTAATTTGCAGAATACTGGATTTAGGAATTCAAAGGCACTATTTATCCCAAGATCTAGCTTCAAAAGGAGGTAAATGTGGTATAGGAAAAAATTCAAGGGTGTATAGAAAAGTTGTTTTTCTATTTATCTATTAAAAATGCTTAAGGTGAGATCCTTGGAGAAAAGTGTATTCATGAAGTTATATGAAGGGGTTTTTCAAGCACAGAATTCCCAGTTGTTGAATGCTAGGAGTATTTGAGGGCAGAAAGTCCTAGAAATAGGTTGGTTCATCCAAGCAAATCATTAATGGATTATTACCAGCAAGCTAGAAGTATCACAGCTTGTATGTACTGCAAATGCATTTAGTGGGAAAAAAAAAAAAGAAAAAATAGAGAAAAAAAAAAGAAAAATAAAGAAAAAATAACAATCAGGATTTGTAACCTCACGATTAGTTAGGTAGCTTTCTTTACTCTCTTCATTTTTGGTGGTATTGCTGATAATAAAATTTTTAAGGAAAAAAACCTACCACTATTATTTAAAGAAATAATCAATTTACTGTAGTCAGGGGAAAAAAAGCTGGTTTTATTTTGAAGGATTTTACTCCTCCCTGTCAAAGACATATCAAAATGGGCTGGATGTGTCTGCTGGCATGTCAGTGACAGTAAAGTGACAGTACAGACACCTGCAGCTTATTTGTATGAGCAAGAAAAGGCTACTGCAACAAAGTCTCCTGAGGAATTTTGGAAAGCAAGCTCTATTCCAGACAGAGCCAGGAACAAATCCAGGTTAAAGAAATACAGAACAACAAGAAAAGTATTCCGTGGCATACTGCAGTAGGTAATAATCCTGCAATAATACAGCAAATCTGGAAAAAGACATGAATGCAAAATGCAAGCTTCCAAGTTTAGATTTCTAAGTAATGTCATAAACAACCAGCACAGAAAGAGGACAAGAATACATCTTTCTGCCAGTTGATGTATTTTTAGGTATGATAACAGTGTGCTGTGGAGGTTGCCCAAGTGCACTGCACCCTGAGCAATACACATTATGCAACTAAGCAAGAGAAGAGTTGAATGTGACTCCTCACATTGTTAGCAGTCAGCAGCCCCAAATGCATGCCAAAAACACATTAAATAGCATAGACCCTCTGCAAATGTTATAAAACAAGAAGTAGGGGACTGTTGTGCAACGTGGTGACTGGAATGTTTTCTGGCCCTATTGCCAGAATTTGAAGGGCACATGTGGGATTAAGCTACTTTTCTCTGTAGTTTTCTTTTGAGTATCGGACCAATCTATGTCAAAATTTAATCTGTGGAAATCCTATGCCCATTGTGAACCATTTGGACTTAATTATGGATGTTTGTTGATCCTGTGGTGTTGCCTTGATTTTCACAGTTCTTCAATGTTTTTAATTCTGTAGAGTTCTCACACACTTTCTGTAAACATAAGCCATGTTATGCTGGCGGCCTGAGATGTTTTCATTCTTTCTCCTAAGGCAGAGAAGTTTGATGGATTTCTCCTTTGACCTATGTAGTTGAGGTGTGGTAATTTCACCCTCCAATCCATGGTGTTTTCTAAGAATGTATAAATAAATAGTGCCAGTCCTTTCTGGGCGCTTTTGGTACCTTGTCCTGACAGCTGACCTGCGTGTG
>VXBT01013921.1:69858-97341 GCA_013400235.1 Oriolus oriolus
AGAAAAAGAGGGTTTTTTGATTTAATTTCTTATTATTTCTTTTAACTTTTAATCTTGTTAGTAATAAACTTCTTTATATTCTCTAAAGTTTGTGCCTGCTTTCCCTACTTCTAATTCTTATCTCACAAAAAGTTAAGAGCTGTGAACAAAACCACTGCATGAGGTTAGTTCCTCTTATAATAAACTTAAGCTAATTTTGAGATTTCTACCCTGACATGTAAGAAGGTTTTCATGTCACTGCAACTCAACATTTAAAACTTGAGTGAGATTAATCTCTTCCAGGCTGGACATGTCAAAGTTTAAAATTCATTAAGAGTTTAATTGTTTTTACTTTTACATCTAAGTCAATACAAGCAAAAAAAAAAAAAACAAAACAACAAAAACAAGCAGACACTCTGCTTTTATTTCTTTCATTAAATATTCTGTGTATCCATATATTATTTTTATTCATTTGTTTTGTCCTGTAACAGCAAAATACTCTTTTTGAATGAAACATTTTGCATTTCTGAGAGTGATATTTTTCTCATTTGATTCCCAGCTCATTCCTGTGATCAAGAATGTTCAAGATATCATGAGATTCCACAGCGGAGATCTGGAATATACCGTACTATTAGCCACGGACAATGTGCCAACAGTGCCTACAGACTTCTAGAGCAAACCCTCTGAAAGATAAAAGTTTTTACTTGGGTAGAGGGGAGTCCAACACGGTTCCCAGGCCCCTCTTCCCAAGTGATTTTCTGTCAGTCTGGCAAAAATCACAGGGTTTTCAATACCAGAAACACTTTCCTTTCTCTCTAACAAAAAGACATTTCTAGCCTTCGTGGTTAAAGAAAAAGCTTGAAAATCTGGATTCAAAAAGAATGAACTTTTGAGAACATGTGATAAAGAATCTAAGTTATTTTGAAAAGATTGTTGTATAATTTGATGTGGTCATGCTTCTTTTATAACTAATGAATGCATGCAATTAATTCATTGAGTCATAGAACATCTCATTGGAAGAGGCACATAAAGGACCAAATTCCATCAGTTTCAAGACTAAAGGGAAATTGAAGGTAGGTAAGGTCTTGTCCTGCTCTAGACCAATGAAAAAGCCCACTGTGTTTAATGTGGTCTTGCCTTGGGTACTAAGAAACATTACATAAATCTGGGGATATACTATATTGTGCTTGGCTACAGGCTTATTTCATGTTTAGCTTTGTACACAGGCATTCACATATTATATATGATTAATATTTATTTAAAATTTCAGTAAATCCACTCAATACCAACTAATATTGTCTGTAGAAAAGATCTTATGTTTTACTAACAAAATTATGTTGTTATAAAAAAATAAAATGAGCAGCAACAATACTTAAAACAATATCACAATAGCAGAGTAGTAGTAAATGTACTACAAGTATGATATTAGAATGCCTCAGGATTTTTTTATTCTCTTTATTTTTTATCCTTTCTTCTCTCCATTTTGATAAATGGAAAGAAACCTCAGCTGTAAATATGCTTTTCCTTCTGTTTTGTTTGCTTGTTTTTTCTTGGTTTTTGGCGTGTTTTTGTCTGTTTTTGTGATTTGCTTGAGTTTCAGGGTTTTTTGCATTTCTGAGAAAAGATTTTGGGGAAGATAATATGTTCTATGCTTCTATGCATTCCTAACAGTTGGGCTAATGGTGGTGGCTACTAGACTTAAACCAAGCATATATATCTGAAAGATCACAGTCAACAGTGAAAAAAAATTGTTAAGCTGTGAGTCATCTGACCTATTTTAGACTTTTCTTTAGTATGAGATGAGCTTGACCTATAAGTGTCTGTCTCTTTACACTGCCAATAACAAAGCTTGAGATCATGAACTTGGATTAAAACTTTTAGACTGAGAATCTGACCATGTTTAAATAAGGATATATTTAATCCTGTTGTAGAAATCTGACTATTTTGAGATTTTTGGCCTTACTGGCTCTACACTTCAATAGTGATATTAGTGTAAGTGCTACTAAGAAAGATGGGAGTGTTCTTTAGAGGGAAGTATATAGGTAAATTAGATTCAGATTATACTGACTTTTAAATAGGTTCTGTATTAATATATTATTTTAAAATTGTCTATATATCCCTTTGAGATTTTAAACATGTACTGAAATATGTTTAATTATATATATTTTTTTAATATATACTGAAACTATATAAACATATAGTTGATAAATTAGCAAGTATATAGTTTCAGTTTAATAACAGAAATCAGTTACGTGCTTCATCTTCTTGAAAACAGTGAGATATTTCAATCTTTTCTCTTCTTATCCTTGTCAGTTGACAAGATTTCTTTTGTTATGATAATTGAATTGATGCTTAATTGTGATATGTATAATTTATATTACTTTGGTTTTACTAATCAGTTCCTAAGCCTTTCTCATTCTAATTTTTGCAGTTTAAATAGCTACTGAGTTATGTAACAGTTACCTAAATCAGTGTTTGCAAATTACTCTGGGAACTGGTCTCAGTGTTTCTCAATTGATTAAATGTTTTTATGAGTTTCTATATCTCAGCCTCTCCTTTTTCTCCAGTTATGACTTCCTATTCCTTCTTCCATAAGTTCTCCTCAGGGGATGATTTTTTTTATGATATTTATTAGTTTTTTGTTTAGTTATGAATATTCAGCACTCACAAAACACAGTCAGCAGTTTCTTTCACTTTTTTGTTGTTTGCCTTTTCATATGGATTTAGTTAATGCATTTCTGCTTTTTGGCCCCTCATACTGAGAGGTAAAAACATTTCAAGGTTGAAAGTACTTGTGAAAACTCAAAGGTATATTCATACCAGAGAAATAACATCTGCTTATCTCATTTTCATATTGCTGAACATTTGAAGTTCACTGGATATTATTGTGTTAATTATGCAGCATGAAGAAGTTCACCCTTCGTTTTTGATCGTATTTGTCATTAACTAAAGAGCTCACAGAAATTTTGCTTGTTTCTTAGCCAAGCATTTAGTTTTCCCAGGAGACTGTAGCAGGTGTTTCCAAATGTAGGGCACTGGCTAGGCAGAGGACAGCCAGGCTGATGCCATTCCCCTGCACTCATTCCCTGGAATTAAGTGGATTAAAGCTGTTGGAAATATATCTTTTTGTGCATCAGTTACACTTCTGAGAATAGTGTAACAAAGTTCTTAGATACCCACAATATCTTCCTACTTTAAGTGTTTGCATTGAAATCAAGGAATCAATCAGGTCAGTAAAGTTAATAAGATACTCAAATATCTGCAGAAAAAGAAATCCTGGTTGTCCATGTTGATATGGACTACACCTAAACTCAGGATTTTTTTCTATGATTATGGAGTTAAAGTAACTATGGAGTTGCAGCTACTTTAAAAGACAACATTTAACAAATTTCTGCTACTGCAAGTGTATGTGAAACTCACAACTCTGGTTTTTAGATGAACCACTGACATCTTTTAACCACTGGCATCACTGAACCTGAGAAAATAAATTGGTACATGTATTGACCCAGCCATGCTTGCAGAAGGGACAAGAGATTTAAGTGGCCAAAACCCCAGGGCACTGTTGAGACTACACTGAGTTTTCATTCTACTAGCAGTACAGAATGCACTTCATAAGCCCTCTCAAGCTACACGTCAGTAGATGTGTATAACACTGCACATTTATTTGTAGGATCAGAGCCCCGGATCCTAGCATTCATAAATATAACCACACAGAAAGTCTTTTCTTAGAATCTAATAATCTCAGAAATAGGCACAGGTACATAGATGAGCAACAAAAAAAGCTTTTAGATCAGTTAGCAATGACTAATAACAGACCTCTGAAAACCTTGGAATATAACAATTTTCAGATTTCTTATTGCTAATTTGAAACATACCATGGGTTTCATAGGTTGGCCGAAAGGTGCTTATAAAGTTCAGATAATCTAGGAATATCAGTAAAGATCCTGTAGGATTCAAAATATACATTCCACAAATCTTTGCTTTGTTTCTGGTTTGTTCTGTTTTCTTTTTTATGGCATAATAATGCCTTCTTACACATTTGATAGAGTTGTTAATATGAAGTAATATTTCAGTTAACCAATACATTAATCTTTCTGAACCAATTAAGATATTTCAAAAAAAATCAAATAATTGGGTTGAAATCACACAGTTTATTTATTCTTGAAATTACAACCAGACAAATGAGCAAATGTTATTAAAAACTTTCAGCTGTGAGCTAATCAGTGTTTAACTGGCCATAGAGCAGCAGTGCAATCCACACTGCAATCTGTTACTGAACACGGTGCTATTAAAAAAAAGTCAGTTAAACATGAAATGTTATCGAGAGCTGCAATTATGAAAGTTAAATCAGAGTGATGCTATTCTAAAGAGCAATGTTTTAAATTGATATAATTCTAAGGGACTGCGTATTGCACAACAAATATCTGATCTGCAAAAGGCTGCAATGTAAACAAGTTTTAAAGTCAACAGTTGCACCCATGTGAACGTATTTTCTGTCTGTTTTTGTTTCAATGATTAACTCTGTGTGTACTGCTTGCATATAATCAGAAGAAATTCCTGAAGCAAACTTTTCTGCAGCATGCAACTTTCCATTTCCCCTTGCCTGTTCACACACCTAATAGAAAATTAATGCCTTTCCTCCTCTTTGTGAGGTTTGTTTGCAATTAACCAGCACACTTAAAAAATAGTAGCGAGAGCTAGCAGATAGTAAACCAGACAGCATAAATGAAAATAACACGTGATCCCTTAAATGTTATTTTCATTTTGTCTTTGAGACTAACTCCATATATAAAACATGGGTTATTTTCATTTGAAATATATTGAATGGCAATTTTTTTGAAGAAAACCCAATAACCTCAAGCCATCAGATTTTGCTTTATTCTCCAACTTATGATGAATGTTTTGTCAAATCATTCCTTAATTTTATACTTCAGCAGACAGAGAGAGCACAGTGATTTGAAAAATTTTCTTCAGAGGGAATATAGAAATGGCATATTGACAACATATTATTTTTGCGTTTTTAGCAGTGCTAGTTATTTATTGGTGCTAAGAGAACAGAGACATGGAACCAACTTCATCCTCCTAGAAACCATAATGTATATTTCTTTTCTTCCGAATGAGCAGACTGATGATTTCAATGTATAATGGAAAATGCATAGACGTACTTAAGTTAGCTTTCAATTACCTGGCCCAGTGATTGCTCAGGATCCTAAGGATGCTTTTTCAGCTTGTGTTGAGTTCCTTGGTCTTTTGGATGGTTTACTATTGTCACATATGCTCGATTACTGAAAGGTAGTTTGCAATTTGACAACAAAAGTTATAATTGTGTTACGACAGGGAGGTAGATTTACCCTGCACCATGCTGTCCAGTGTACTGTGTATAGCTGCAATGACCAAGATGTGCACATGCAGTGGACAGTATTTGGACCTTGAAAAAATAAAGTGGATTGTTTTTACAGCTTAGGCTTCCTCTCTCCTTTTTTTTTTTCTCCTTAAAATTGACTGTCATCACACGATGGGAATTCTGAGGTTTGGTTACATGGCAGATATACAGCAAAATTACTTTAGGAGAGAGGTACTGTAATCCAAAAAAACTGCTGCTCACCTTCTAATGAAAAGTGGGACAGTGCTTATATATGGCAGAACATCAGCATGTTCTCTGTGAAGGTTGACAAATTCTGTTCATGTCTTGGGTTACCATAATAAAATAGATCAGAAAACTTGAAACACAGCAGGACCCTCCAACTGTGTTACAAAGCCCATCTTCTCATAACTGTCTTTCTTTCTGTGCGGTTTTACTGTAAGCAACAGAAAGGCTTGCTTTTTTCCTAAAATATTTTTTCTGCTCACCATTTTGTTTTCTCTCTTCACACTGGATTCCCCCAACCACTTCCCTTAATATTATTTCCAGAGGAAGAAGGCTAGGAGAAGGTAAGTGCTGTGAGGGAAGTCTGCATCCTTTCTTATAGCATGAAAAAATTCTGGAGGAAATCATCAGATTCTTCTGAAATACTGGATGCTTCCTATCTGATGCTGAATTATTCTCACAATAAAATAGCTTCACTCTTTGACACACTTAAATATGAAAGGATTGGAGTGTAGCATCCAGATGATTATATTAATCCCCTGGGTCACAGGGAGACCAAGTGCTTTGCTTCAGATATTAACAGGATCAGGGAAGAAACTGAAAGCTCAATTCCCAAACCCCAGACTAATCCCCCAAACACTGAAATGTTCCATCTTCATGTGTAAGGGCATAGCATAAGTAGATTGCATCAATGCACAAAAAAGGACTGAAATACTCTTTGAGGATTCTGTAAGGTAAAATCTGTTAGTGGATTCACATGTAGGCTCCTAGATGCCCAGGAGCCTTCTTAGGGGTATCTAGCTCATGAACTCAGCAGGAACTAGGTGCAATGCAGAAGCAGTGTAAGAGCAAATAAAAATTAAAAAAACTTACAAACAAACAAATAAAATACAATTAAAAAACTTGAGAGAAGAGAATACAAAGCCAAAATGGAGCTTTGTACTGAATTAGATGCTGTTTCCTTCTCTCCTATTTGCACACAGAAACCAGAAATTTCTGCTATTCATATCACTTATATCCAAGTTAGTTTTGTAGGTACATTTCTGTAGGGACCCAAGTCCATCAGATGTTAGCTGCTATACAAATAAAAGTCAGCGAGTCTATATTTTCAGGTTTTCAATGGTTTTAAAATTACCTAAGAAAGATAAATTAGTTTTCTGGGATATATCATCTTTAACATGCACAAACCTCTCTGAATCCTTAAACTATGCTCATGTTTGACAGTCTTCAGATAAAGTTTTTAACTTACTACTTTTTGATAGCTGTATTTGTCATAAATGTTTCTTACTCTATTCTTTTTAATTTTCAGCAAGTGACATTACAAGCAATTCCTCTGTCATTCATGTCATTCTATTCCTTATATTCTAATTAACCCTCAGATGTATACAGATTGGCATTTGGATTCACATGGTGGCTGAATTTGTTTGTTGATTAAATTTCAGCTGCTCACTCACTCAGAATTGCTTTCAGTTTTTCAGTCAAGTTTGGAGCCAAATCATTGTGAAGAGGCTGTTTGTTTATTATAACATTCCAGATTAGCAGAAGACTTTTATTGTCTTGGAAACTCACTTAAATCAATAAAATCACAATCTGGACATCATTCTGCTATTTGCTTCTTGAAAATACCTGTCATTTCAATCAAAGTCAGTGAGTGAAATACATGCATATCACTTAAGCTGCCTTCTCTGAATATTTATTCAAAACTGGCTTGCTGCTAGGACACGAATAAGTGAACAGTCTCAGAAACTGTTCTTACTTGAGGCAGATGGTAGTAGCATCAAACAACAGAAGACTGTCATGACTATAATCACCTCTGAGCCAAACAAATATTTAGGAAGAGTTTGAAAGATGTGCATATTTAGTACACTGTGAGGAAGAGAGTGAGAAAGTGGGTTATAGGAAACTCAAACTCATTGAATCCCTGGGCAGTAGATTAACAGACCTTTGACTGAAAGTGTTAACTGTTTCCAGTCAGGTACGCATGGCAGTAATCCAACGAGATAAGTTAGAGGAAAAAATTGTTATTCTCTTCCAGATGGGAAAAGACCAAACATTGGTTTTGTTACTCTGAAAATGGCTTTGAGGCAGATGAACATTTCAATTCTAAAGTGTCAAAGATGCTACTGAGTGAAATGATGCTATTTATAGCAAGATTTCAGTTTTGTTTGCTACCATTTTTTCATTTTTACATCAATTTTCATTAGGTTTTTCTCAGTTTTGCTCTGCACTTAATGAACTGGGGGGCAGGAGGGGGGAGAGTGGGGGCCAGTGTTAAAGTGCCTAAAAGTAGAATGCTTGAAAATTTATACTCTCATATTCAGTGAAATAAACCTCTCTAGGGAAAGATTCACAGCACCTGAATTTCACAGCAGTTGTGATCTACAAAAGAATACCAGATTTACCTCTGTGTATTATCCTAAACTTCTAAAGAGCTATGTTTCATTCCTATTAAAGGAAAAAGTTGGAAGTATGCAGAAAACCCTCCCCTTGACTCTTTCCATGTGACACAATTGTTTGAATTATATGGGGATAATAATCCTTAGCCCTTTTCCAGGACAGCAGTTGGGTCTCACTTTTTCAGACAGCAGAAACAGTGTTTGAGCAGAATTAAGCAAAAGATCAGTGCTTGAAATTTCCAACTCTGATAGGCCAGAAGATACATGGAGGATACTAATGGAGGTGTTGAAATTTAAAACTTATATATCACTTTCAGGCATAGTCCTGAGCAAATCCAGATACAAACTAAAAAATAATATTATTAATAATAATCCTCTAGAAGGCTAGACATTAGACAGATGGAAAAGTAACTTGTTTTATGCTAAGACTAGCTGAATGATCACTTTGCAAATCTCTGTGCAAAAGGCCTCATAAGATTTTTTTTTTTTTGATGACATTTATTTGTGAATAACTTTGTAGCTAAGCTTGAACTAGAATGGCTTCGTTGCATTTGAATTTTTTATTCCTGCTTACCGGCAGCTGATCTGAATAGTCCTTCCACAAGCTAATTTTCCAGACCCTTATTCCCTATTTCATTATTTTCATCTTTATTGCTCCAAATATGTCCCTGGATAGCTTTGATAAAAAAACTTGTGTCTAGATTCCTTCACATTCCTCTACTTTGAAAATAATAATTGATAACAATAAAAAAAGCAAAATGGAAAACTGACAACTTCTACACATTCTGTAACCATCTGACCCCCATTTATTCTTCCTCCCCATTACATATATTCTGCCACGACCACTCCAGCTTATTTTTTTAGTGTCATTGGGAACATAATAGTTCTTATCACTGTTCCTAGAGAACAAGGGCTTTTGGAGAGAGGAAGAACTTTGTACTCAAATATTTGATAAAGGATTTTATATCAAAATTTTCAGAGGTAATAGGAAGGGGTCGACTTCCATACTCCAAGGATTGAAAGTCATGACACATTGTCATTCCCTCTACTTACAAAGGCATTTCTCTTACCTTCTGTGGGGTAGCACAATAGCTGGTAACTAAATTGATAAGCACCTTATATATAGTTCCACCTAGAAATGTTTTACCCTGCACTTCTCCCCATTTCCCAGCATGCATGTTGCATGTTTTTTTCAATTAAAAATGTTCCTTTGTCAATGTTTCTGGAGTGATGGGATATGGTGGACTGTAAAGGTATTTGCTAGGCTATAGAAGAAAGTACTGGCAGGACCTAGGCAGCACAGTGATCATGTTGAGACACTTCTGCGGAAAACAGAGTCCAGATCTCAGAAGTATAAAAAAATTATGTTCCTTTCAGAACAACCATTTGCAAACTACAGCTGCATTATTTTTGACAGTTTTTCATAGAACAGAATAACCTTGCAATGTGAGACGGTTCTTGAGCAGCTTTAAGAATCCAAGAATAAAGTCTCAGTGCTGATGCATCCCTGGGTGCTGATACAGTCATTCTCTTCATGTCCCAAGGAATAAGCCTTGCATCATAAACCCTTATCATCACAGGAAGTGTAGCAAGCTGTTTCAAAACCAAAGACATCATGCACAACCCAAAAGGCATAGATTTGATAGCATTGGATTGCCTATTATAATCCATGGTTGAAATTAGTTCTCTCTCTGTTGCTGTTTTGCACAAAGTATGAGTCCATTCCCACCAGCCATTCCTCTGTCCACACATCCAGATCATGTTCTACATCTTCCACTCATCCATCATCATCATCATCTGCTAAAAGTTCAGAGGTTTTGCCAGTCACTAACCCTATCTCAAGTATTCTCAGGATGTCTTCTCTTATGCAGACCTCAAGGTCTGAAACTCTGAAACTCTGTTTACGGTAAAAAGAAATTTCAAAAGTTGCATTACCATGGTCTTTTGGGAAATGACAGTGCTAACAGTTTGTTGTCTGGGCTCAATCCATGTGCCCTTGGAACACGTACATTTTTCTTGTAGTAATGGTGATATTGGAGTGCAGGGGAATTGACTGGTGGGTCTGCTTTCCAAAGCAGGTTTAGCCTCAGAAGTGAAGGCTGATCACCTGGAGGTGCTCCCCAGGGACATCTCACAGTGCAGTAGGATTGGCTTTGTACAAGGCAATTGGAAAGGACCAGCAAAGAACAGGAAGCAAGGAGACCTAGACTCCAGGCTGGGCCATGGGAGCATTCAGTCAGTGCCTCAGGTTCAACAAATACTGTGTAAATATGTTTACATGCCACTGATTGGTTCAGAAAGCTTCTACTTGGTTATGTACTTGTATATATGCCCTCAGTGAATCCAGAAAAAGGGAAAGGAACAAAAAAACCTTTTTTTGTCCTTTCCCTTTTAGTCTCCAGTTGCACTTTATATTTTATAACCTTTCTGTAGTCAAGGCTAGGTGAGTACTCCTAGCTTTCTGAGCTTTCTGCAAAAGTATATTTAGAAAACTTGCAGAGTGCTTGTATGTTCTTTCACTTTTTTAAAAAACATTGTGATTTCGTACAAAGTTTATGGCAGATAGTAAAGATGATTATATACCACTCTGATGAACATTGTTCTGCTAGATAAAATTCATATTTCATACTCTGGGAACACAGGGACTATAAATTCATAATGATTACTGGTACTTCTGAATGATATTGTGGTTGCAGAAAGCACTTTATTATCTACTACTTTAGTGTTCGGAGACCTTCACCACTCTAGTAAAGTAAAACTAAAGTAATACAAAGCCTTCTCTTTAAACTGAAGTGCTTTCTGTTGAAATGTTCATAAATAGCAGAACTAAAAAAAGACCACCATCAGCAAACATCATTTATTCAAGGCTTAATATTTCCTCATTCTTATATCCTTCTAGTGTTCAGATGGTCTCAAATTGTCTCATAGCCTTAGAAAGGTTTGATTTGCCTTTTTTTGTTTGGTTGGTTGTTTTCAAACAGGATAAAAAGATTTTGGCCCTTAAAAGTTTAACACTCAGAATTCAGTCCAAATAACATGCATCAAGACTTCTGCCTAAACATCTTCTTTCACTATAAGCTGAAAATATCAGATCAGGTTCTTAGCTGGGATTTGTAACATGTCTGCTATCTTCAGTGACACTGGCTAAAATCAACCTAAGTTAAATTGGGGGGTGAATTTAAAATTGATTGGTTATCTGCACTAAACTTTTGTGTGGACACTGATTTGATTTATCTTTATGAGCTCCCTAAGTTCTGAAATAAGGGGTTAACACTGGTAAACTAACCAAGTTTGCCATTCTGATTGACGTTCCCTAGTGTTCAAGAAAGAGAAGCGCTCACTTAGAGGGGAGGAGCTGTTCCTATACCGTATTTAAATTCTTCTGTGTATGGAAAGAAAAAGATATTAAACACATATAAACATTTGTTTCCTTTAGATAACTGAATTTCAGTTTAGTTAAGAATGGCCACAGACTGGGGATGTCTTATTCTGTGCACAGCAATTTACCCATGAATAATTTTTATTCTTGTCTGTCGGTGAATAAGTACATACCCCTCCCTATGGACTCTGTCAGTCATGACTTGAATTCTATAGACTTAGAAAGACCAACAAAAAGCAGAATAATTCTCATTTTTCAGGTAGAGAGATTTAAGAGTGAATTATTCTGTCAACAAAATATCTGAGAAGTAAAAATCATATACTGGCATCACTCTCAACAAAGCCTGATGGGGAGGTACTAAAGTCACTCTGCATCTTGAACCTCACTGGCAGATAAACTTCACGCTTTTTTTATGGATTAGTGAACATGTTATGTTACAGAACCTTTTACCTCTGATTGCAAATGGAGAATGGTATGAAATTGTGCTTTTAATGGCATTTACTTCCAGTACATAAGCAAAATCTGAACCTTATTGGGTTTTTAAAGATAAAAATGTGGGAAGCTTCCAAACTTGAGCTGCAGCGTATCTCTTATTTGCAGACCTTTGTAAAGCAAATCACTTATTTGCACGCTGTGTTGTCAGCTACTAAGCTGCCACCTGAAGTATTCTGTGACACATGATGAAATTTATTTTCAAATTTTTTGACTGTGTTTGTCCCCCCCCCCCTCCCCCCTTATTTTTTTCATGTACCACGTTCAGGAAAAGATAAGATTCTGTTGTTTTGGTTTAGCAAATATATGGGGGATTATCTCCTTAGTAACATGATATTTTGTACCACAGAATTATAGACAGAACTGCCATGCAGGCAAAAAAATTTTGAGGCATCAAAAATCCCTTAGAGTTAACTGTTCTTTGATCACGTCCAAATTTTAAATGTATTTCACTTGCAAAGGGAAGTAACATGTTACGTTGTATTAAGAGACTGAAATCAAGCAATGTGAAAATGGTTCATTCCTGCCAGGCCCTATCTACAGTCAGCTAGTCAGTCAGCTTAAGCTAATAAGACAGGTACTTCTGAACTGGCACACGATTGCTGCAAACTGACAAAACAACTAAAGTAAAATAAAAACTAGTCTAAAACAATACTATTAAGTTAAACTTTTGATTTTTTTTTGGTAGCTTTTTATAATCTGTGTTTTTTTTACCAAATGCCAACCTCCTCCTCCCGGATGCATATCTACAGGAAAGTTCATGTTTTTTTATAAAAATTTACAAATTTTTTCATCAGTTCTCTGAGAAATAATGGTTATAACATAGCATTCATTTTTCTGCTAGGGCATGAAGTCTAAGGGATTTTGTAGATAATTTCTGTCATCATTAGACTTCCCACAGAAATAATCACCAGTTGTGAGAATTACTGGAGAGACAGGGAAGAAGGGAACAAGAAGGCAGAGAATTATTTATAATTTGACAGAACAAGTCCAACACACATCTGAGAAACTTTTTGGCTTTACTGCTTTCTTCGTCTCTTACTTTTTTTCTTCTTACCTATCACCTTAGTTTTATGAGACTGAGGACAAATGCTAATGAGCCTATAATTGGCCTAAACCCCAGAAGATTACTTTGGGGAATTTGTATTTCAAATGCATGAGTTTTATTATTTTTGTGGATAATTAGCAGATCAGTTAAACTAAATAATTTCCTGCTTCTGCTAGGCATATGCAGTCAAATGCAAACTTATTTTACTCCTACATACACCTACTTCAAAATTATTTGTAAAAAGGTCAAGATTTAAAAACACAGTGTGTATGGAGGAGGAAATTTACTTATGCTCAGTAATGATTTTTTTAAAACTAATTAGTTGTATAAATCTTCTTGGGTTTTGCTTTTGTTATATGTGTATATATTTTTCTTGGGGAAAATTTCTGCACATCTCAAGTCTTTCATTCCTCCAACTCATGCTGGCAGTGTAGAAAGGATAGAAGTACACCTAGCTGTTATATTGCAAAAATAACTTTGCATACTTTTCATAAAGTTGATGTTACATAATACTGCCTGTCCTCCAATTTAAATTTAGGATGCTTTAGAAAGGAGAGATATTTTCATAAAATTGTCTCCAGGATTCAGTCTCTTTAAGGATCTGAAAAGGAAGGGAGAGAAATTAATAAATCTTAATTCAAACAACTGTGCTTCAATCACAACTCATGACAAAATGGGGATTAATACTGGTTTAAAAAAAAAAAAAAGCGACTATCATGATTATTTAGTATGGACACAAACTCGAAACAACCCCAGACTCAGATGTTTCTCTCTCCCTATTTCTAGAGCATAATGGAGCCCTTGTCAAATGTGTCCAGTTTGGAGCCTTTTTTCCCAGATGTGGGAAAAATACACATTATGAAGGTGGAAGCTTCCTGTGAGTGAGTTCATACTTGACACATTTCTGTCCTCTGAAATTCCAGTCACAAGCCATGAGTCCTTTCAGAGCTGTGCCGCTCAGTTGGGAATGGTCTTTGCATCATGAAGGAGCTGGGAATACAGCAGGAGAAGTTTTGGTACCTTCAGGGCTTCTGGGATGGAGGTCAAAGGAAAGTTAATACATCCAGCACTGTCACAGCTATGACTGCCAAGTTTCCTGCTGTGGAAGTGAAAACATGTATAGTAAGTTTCCAGTGTTTTGGATTCCTATTGCTCTCCTTTTGTAGCAGCTACTGCAAAGTGGCATTTCTTAGCTAGAAAAGCTGGCATAAGGTTGAAGCATGTGCTATTTCTGCAAGCACACGATGATCACACAGAATTTCTGTGTGAAGAAACAGATCCATCTAACCAACAGATCTTCCAATGCCAGTGTTAGGGAAACTAGCAGTAAAAGAATGGGCAGCCATCACAGGCTGCAGAGGCAAAAGCCCAGGTTTCTACTACACCATAGCTACTCAGTTCACTAGAAGACAACTATTGGGGTGATGCTGTTGGAGAATTATGTGGCCACACTGCCTTAGAGAGGTCTGCTAAGATATGAGCATTTAAAATCTGACATGTGCCTGAAGGAGAAGGTAATTCCTGGTTTTGATCTCAGTTTTAGAATCTCAGACAGTGTATATGCGTCTGGACTCCTAAGCAGAGGAAACATGCTTCCCTCCAGGCACAGCATTCTCTGCTTCAACAGGACCTGGCCAACTAAAAGAAGGTTCACAGCAATCAAGGAAGAAAGGGTTAAACTCTCCAGCTGTGAGATGCCCTTGAGTTGTTTCAAATTTTTTTGGTATTATATGGAATTTTGTAATCCTTTGTCCTAATGTGTCATCAGTGCACAGTCTGTGTGTGCTATTTTATATTTGTATTTCTCTAGTAAGACCTACAGTTTCTTAAAACATATACTTCTAACAGCTCAGTTATTAGGTTGGATACATTTATAAATCAAGCATGGATAACAAATAGAAAAATTCCTAACAAACTAAAAGAAATCATAGAACAAATGAAACTGAAAAAAAAAGTTCCACTTAGAAAAAGTGTTATAGATTTGTTCCTCAAAAGCCAAAAAAAATTTAAGACATTTGCTAAACAATTAATTATATGTAAAGGAATAAAAAAACCAGCAGCTATGTGGAAAGAGCAATCTTCCCATTTCCTACCACTTCCAAAATGAATGAAATGTGTAGACTTGGGGATACAAACAAGATATATTGTGAACAGCATTTTAAGGTCATCTCTTACGACTTAAGACAAAAGTATTTGTGCTGTGACATAAGGTCAAGATGGGAAGTTATTCCTTGTTTTTTTGAGTAAACATGCAGTAAGATAATAGTGTAGGGAATCCCACTTTTTCTAACTCTGCCATTCCTCATATTCATTCTGCTGCTTATGTACTTTTGTGAATTTCTTCATCTGTCAGACAGCAAAAATAACTGATGCTGAAAATATTGATGGTATGCTGCTGGTTACAGAAGCTGACATGCTTTAGCCATGTGAATCTGATGAGCTGCCTAATCAAAGGTATGTTTGAGGGTTCTGAGCACATCACTACGCTGGATCTTTAGACTGCAGATAAAAACTCAGTTTATTTTACTGGAGAGGAGTATGCATGTGATTTTATTTTCACATGATCTGGCACTTAACAAAGCTTCAGTCTGAACCTGAATTTCTTCTATGTCCACAGCATTTTTATTTGGTATCTTAAAACACTGAACTGCGAAGCCTTCTGTGCATTTCTACAGAAGCCCTGCCTATGGCCACGTCCACTGGGACAAGGCAACAGATCAAATCTTTTTGCACATCAAACACATAAGAGAGAACTCTGTGGGATGGGGCACTATTCTCACCCTTCTCCTCCCTATTTGTAGGCAGCAAATGCACTATAGCATCTCTGCAACTTTTCCCAAACTTGCTTTTTAAGAATACAAGAAATCATGGACAGAATCCTAAATTACATTTTCCCCCTTCTGGTTAAAATATGTATATTATTAAAAGCCATAGATAAGTATATCAGCTTTGGACAACTGAAGCAAAGGCTGCAGGCATGAGATGCAATTGAGCAAAGACGAGTCAGGCACAAATAAATAATGAAACCTCACAGTTAACTTGATGTGCAAGCTCATCTCTAGAGTATGCCCAATTTACTCAGATATTTCCAAGCCTGGGGCATATGCACACTGGCAACCTTGCAGTTGTAGTTTGAAGGGATCTGAGCACCTGGAGATTATGTGGTGTCAGGAGAAAAATCACGTTGAATGTCTTTCCTGCCTCAATGAATTTTGTAAATTAAAAATGTGTGCCTTGGGCTTACTCTTTTCAGACTGTAAAAAATAAACTTTCCAAGTTTGTTAATTTCAAGTTATTATTTTACATTTTTTTGGATTCATGTCTTCATTCTATCCCCTTGATTTAGTCTAAAATACTTGGTGTAGCCATATTTTACTAGGGATTATAATCACGACAGAATACCAGTTGCACTAATGGTGCAACAGTAGCAATCCAAAAATGGAAGACATGGAATAGCTTTAAGGAATATTAGTCTTTCTGGTATGCAAACAAACTTCACAAACTTCACAAATTACCTGTTGCAAAATGTATGAATTACTAACAGAAAAACACTGCTGAAGTTGATCCCCAGTGGTAGAATCTTTTCTAAAATAGTTTTGGTTATGCTGTGTATTTCTGTTACATACTTTAAAATAACACAAGCCAAGTGTAGTTGTTTCGAAGGAGGCAAGAGGAAAGAAAGACTTTGCTCTTGGGACTTTCATTGAGCAAACTCTTAGAAAAAAAATATTGAAAGTTAATGCTAAGATCAAAAACTTCCAATGTCAATACATTATAAAGAGCACCTTGAGTCAGTGCTTTTATGTTCTTCCCCATGCACAAGATAGACACAAAATCTTTTGCAATTCGTAGCATTCCCTCTGCAGTAAGAGATCTTCACTGTTTTTGCTCCTCTGTGATACAGAAGAAGAGTTTTCACTCTCACTAGCTATTGTAGCAGGACAAGGGAGAGTAGTTTAAGGAGTGGGGTGGTTGGTTGGTTGGTTGGTTGGTTGGTTGGTTGGTTGGTGCTGCCTTTTTCTTGTTACATACAAATGTGTTTTTTTCCATTTTTGTGACACATGTAGGAACAAGAGACCAAGTGTGTTACAAACATTGGACAAATCAGTTTATGGAAAAAGTAGATGCAACAGAGATGAAGCATATATCACATTTTTTAATGCAGCATTTGAATTCTAAATTAAGTATTAACTACACAGCTGCACTGACATGACGGATCTGTTTGAGCACGGCAGTCTTATAGCTTGGGAAGAAAAGAACTAAGCAGCTTATAGAAAAGTTGATCTTCCACAAGAAGGACAGCAAACAATCGATGTCTGGTCATCTGGTAACTGTCATAGGCTGCTGGAGATCAGCAGCCCTCCAGTGGCAGTGACTGCTGGATCACAGCATTCATTTATTCACAAATAAGATGTAAAAAAACCAGAAAAGCCTTGACTTCTCTTCAATAAACTTCATTTGGAAGTAAACAGAAATTTACAGAGAAATCTTCTGTGCTTTTAATTCTAGTGCTAATCTTTGAAGAAATGTTTTCAAATTAATGGGGAATAAGGAAGTGATCAATAGTCAGATTCGAGGCGTATTTTTCAACGTGTCTGATTTAGATTGGACATGTGGTTTTTCAAATTGTGGTAATCGTAACATATAGCTGCTTGATTTTATGTGTTAAAATTAGATATGACGGTTCAATATTCTGCTGAGCGGTTCTACCAAATCTTAAGTGAGGTACTATTATTTTAATACAGAATAAGCAATTAAGGAAAATAAAAATAAATAAATAAAAAATAAAATTTATTAACGTAAAACACATTATTATTATTCCTCATTATTTTTCAAAATTGAAAAAACTATTTTAGCATCATAAAAATTACAAAGCTGTAATCCTTTTGCTTATTAATACTTCAGATTTGAGATGAAAAGAACAAAGTTGTCACCTTATCCATTAACATAAATGAGAGAAAACATAGTCTGAAGATATTTGTTAAACACAGATTTGTTCTATTTTTCAATTATTTTATTAAATAAAAGGTACACAACTTCATACATTTAATAAATCTGAGTCAAATGGTTTTTATACTCTAAGACTGTCTTCTCAATCTTATGTTATAGAGAGGTTACAAATCCTCTGACTCTATCAGATCAATTGAGAAAATCCAGACTAAGGTTATTCCAACCAGGACTACCTTGCTACTGTGTCATTATTCTCTCTATATATGACAGTTACACTCAGACCTATTTTTTCATAGAAATGTGCTGTCCATATAAATTTCATATAAATGTACTGTAAAACCGATTATTGCATGTACCATATGTCTAAGCAAATCCTGAAATACTGAAATTACTTCCAAGTATATTGCACTGGTGTGCTGGTTCTGGCTGAGGTAGAGTTACTTTTTTTCACAGTGGTGGCTGGTATGGGGCTGTGCTTTTGATTTGAACACAGTGATCATAATAGATGTAGACATGTTTTTGTTATTGCTGAGCAGGGCTTACACAGAGCCAAGGCCTTTTTTGCTTTTCACACTGCCACGTTGGCAAGGAAGTTGGGGCTGCTTGGGAGGTTGGGAGGAGATATAACTGGGACAGGTGATCCCAACTGACCAAAGGGATATTCCAGACCATGTGACATCATGCTCGATATATAGATCAGAGGGAAGGAGGAAGAGGGGGAACATTTACAGTGATGGCATTTGTCTTCCCAAGTCAGTGTTACACCTGACAGAGCCCTGCTCCACTAGAGATGGCCGAACACCTGTCTGCCCATGGGAAGCTGTGTTTTGCTTCGCTTGTGTGTGCAGTGTTTGCTTTCCCTATTGAACCATTTTCTATCTCAACCCATGAGTTTTCTACCTTTTACCCTGCTAATTCTCTCCCTGATCTCACTGGTAGGGGAGTGAGCGAGTGACTGTGTGGGGCTTGGCAGCTGGCTGGGGTTAAACAGCAACAAATGGTCAGACTCCTGGTCAGATTAAACATGCAGTAAGTCCAACTCCACTGTTGCTGGTTCAGATGGCAGGAAAAAAATAAAATCAAGAAAAGCATAAAAAGTATGTAGACCTTGTGTTACTGACATTTCTGGACAAGAGAAATAGGAAAAGTCCATGCAAGTTTTATCCTGCCGTATATCTGAACCTTGGTGTATTTCGTCTGCTTCTATAGGTGTGCACAAACCACAGCGCTCCCAAATTAAAAAAAAAAAAAACAAAAAAAACAGGGCTAGAAGCCACAGAATGCTTTGCTGGGGGGGAATCAAAATATACCAAGCCATTTGTTCATCATGAAAAAAGTAGTACTCATATAGTAACTATTAAAACCTCAAAGTCCAACATTTTGTTGCAATGGAAAACAAAATTACACATTTAACATGACACAAAAGTTAACTGGAAAAAGCCCTTGGAAATCTTGTTAATTCCTCCTATTTCAGATCATTTTACATCAAGGACTCATGATTTCTTTCCAGTTTAATAAGGATTACTTTCATATTAATTCAGGCCATTATGACTGTGGCACTTTTTTTAAGAGGCTTACATGAAAGCTATTTACAACTACATATTACATGTTTCAAAGGGTAATGTTACAAAGACTATAAAGAGAAAATGAAAAAAATAAATTGATATGTTTTAATCTCTAAATCCAATAAAAAGTCAACCAACTAAACAAGCAAAAAGCTAGTGAAAAGACCAAATAAGCTCCAATAGTTTCAATTGTTCTATTATGAATACTGTGAGCTTTAATTCACTAGTAATTTAAGATTAATTTTAAATCAAAGAATCAGAGGGAACAACTCATGTTAGGGCTCTTCAATGAAAGCAGATAGTAAAGTTTTTTATCATTATTAACTGCCAAAATCTAGTCTAAACCAGTCTCAAGTGAAGATTATGTGATAAATCATTCTATGTCTTCAGGCAAAGTGATATCAATTATCACAATTTTAGATATTTTCAAGGTCTTTTGGATGTAAATTTCATAAAATCATAGAATCATTAAGGGTGGAAAGGATCACTGCTAAACCATATCCCTGAGTGCCACATCCACAAGTTTTTTGAACACTTCCAGGGATAGTGATTCTACCACTTCCCAGGGAAGCTTTTTCCAATGCTTTCCAACCCTTTCTGTGCAGATTTGTCTCCAAATATTATTTTCTATTGTTGTGGAATCATTCTATGCACCCCCAACTGGATTTCTCATTTATTAAAGTTTTGCCATAATTTAAAAAAAAAAAAAAATCCTCCAATGCAAACCAAACAAAATGTTAAGATTTTGTCATCTAATCTTTATTTGTGTGGTGAAAAGTTTCTGTTAAAACAGCACTGATGTAGCTGCATGCATTAACATTCTTCTCAAGTCTTATAAATGCAGAGTATAATTAGAATGCAATTTATGGTTGTTACTAGAAGATGCAAATATTTACTTAGTTCACTATTACCACTGAATCTGAAATCAAAAAGGGGAATGGCACGTAACATAATCAGGAAAAAAAGGACATGTAAATAATAGGACTTGACTCAAACAAATAATTTGGTTTTTCCTCTTTGTATCTACCAAACAAATGATTAATAAAACTAGTTATTTCCTTAGCAAAGAAAGATCCTTTAGGGAAACATGTAGAAGGAATATTTAGCTAAAATCTAAGCTGAAACATGA
Source organism: Oriolus oriolus (assembly GCA_013400235.1). Classification (NCBI taxonomy): domain Eukaryota; kingdom Metazoa; phylum Chordata; class Aves; order Passeriformes; family Corvidae; genus Oriolus; species Oriolus oriolus. The sequence goes on from VXBT01013921.1 coordinate 90,384, forward strand.
TACGGATGCCAATACTGATCTTATAAAACCAGTTTAATAATTCTATGAGGAAATAATGTATACAACATTCCTAATTTATTTTTACAGATAAACATTGACACTCAGATTAGAAAAACGTTACTGACATACATAATGGATGCTAGATAAACATTTAAAATAACTTTCAAAAGGGTGCTGCTTCTTTATAGCCTTACTTGCAATGAAGAAGCTTAGTCAGATAGATTTCGATTTAATTTACCATGGCAAGAAACAGAATAAATCTACTGAAGTCAGCATGGAATACCACTGTAAAACAACATCAAGTCAAGTGAGGACACTTAAACTAATGCTGTGGAAGAAAAGCACTCAACAAAGGGATTAAATGGAATTCATCCTTACATTTTTTTAAATACATAATAAATTTTTGTAATAATTTACATAAATCCTGAGACCATTTTGAGCTCCTTTCATGTGTTTACTGTACTGTCTTTTAAACTCTGATCTTCTTCACTTCATACTATTTTAGCTCTGGCCATAATTTTCTTGAAAAAAAATAAGATTTTCAGTTCCTTAAGTGTTCTAGTTTCTAACATTATGTTATTATTAAATTTAATTAAATTTCAAACATCTATCTTTTTTTTTTTCCTCTTTTCCAATTGTAAATATTGCTCTGTCTTTCACTGCCTTAATATGCAACTTTGGGTCATACCATAAACACTATGACTTAATCCGACAGAGTTCATACATTTAAAATCTCTTCACTATTTTGACGTACAGGTCACATCCCAAGACAACTTGGAGAAATCCAAAGAGCTGCTTAAAATGGAACTGCTAAGCATCTGTACGATGAAAAGTAAAAATTTAAAAGTTATATTAATACAGTTCATCTAGCAGCTGATTTGAATCGTAATTTATACTGTCAAAATTAAACAACTATACTTCTTTAAAGTTTATTTTTCATGTAGACATTTGCATGTGCTTCCAATAAAACACGTCCTCTTTAAAGGCTGAGTCATATTGATGCTGGTATATTTCATAAATTACAGTTTATTTTGATGTTTTGAACAAATTTTCATATCACTCAGAAAAAAAAGTAATACAAGTCAGAGTAGACATAAATCTCATAAATTCAACAAATACCATTAATATCTCCACTGGAAAGCTGCAGAAGTCAGTGCAGTTGTTCTAGGCATGAAATTTGTTCTTCTGTGGCATATGACTTTAATTACATCATAAAATTTGAAAAATCAATAAAAATCAAATGAAGGGAGAAATTATGCCAAATGGGAAAAAAACATCAAAAATAGACAGTTTGATATATTTTTTTATACCTATAACAGTGGAGCTGCGTTGTGGATAGATATGTAGAGACACTGTATCATTGTTCAACAATCTTTAATCACTTACTAGAAAGCAGGACAACATATTGCAAGGTAAAAGCAATTGTTATTTCTTAATGCCATTGAATTGGGCTCCTTGGCAACAATAGCATGAGCCATAAAATGAACTAATTAAGAGATGGTTTCCTTTTGTTATGTAACAGTATTTAATATTGACAGAAATCAAGTTATGTCTTTCATTAAGAATAAAATAGAGCCAAGAACTTTTAGTATACACAATGTCTACAGCAACTGGGAAATGCCATGACATTCAGGTAACAGAGGCACTTGTCTTGCACTTATTTGTAGCTGTTTCCTGTGAAATTAGGAGTTGGTAGATTTTAAATCTCAATGGTAAAAATCGCTACACACAATTAATTTTACTTCACATGTAGAATGCTATTGATGCCCTAAGAAAACATACAAATTAATTCATAATTTTATAAAATAATTTAAAAATCAAGTAATTTTGTTGATCTTTCAAACACTCCAATAGATCTGTTTACATAGATGAGGACATTTAGTAAAAATTATTATTTCTATGAGAGAAAATTTATAACCTATCAAAATTTCCCTTTTGATTTACTTTAGAACACCAGTTCCACAATGATGAAATTGTTTCAGCTGCCTGAAATTTTTTATTTATTTATTTTATTAGTATCAACAAAATGTCTCAGTTTCATTGGAGCAGTTTGTGGCATTAACATTAAAAAAGAATTCCATCAGGAAATATTCCAACATCTCTACATGTGAATTAGCAATAAAAATATGAGGTTTCTATGGAATGTGAGTTTCAAGAAATATGCCTCTGCAGGTCAAGGGCAGGAGAAAGAACTTTTTATTCTGTGACAATAGAATTTGTCTTGAAGCTGTAGAATTTTCCTGAGGAAAAAAAAATGCCACGTTGTCTAAGGTTTGTAGAAGTATAGAATCTCTTCACCCACTGAATTGATGCTGAGCATTATTCACATGAAAAATACGTCCATATATCAAGAAATCTTAGAACTTAAGGTGTTCTAATAGTGCCAGTTAGGAAAGGTCAACAGGTAATAACATAGAGTGTTAGACATCAGCAGCAGTGCCAGGACCTTCTGGCAGCTTTTTTATGTTAATCGGCTTGGATGTTGTCTCAAAGAAACTGCTAATCTCTGTGGACTGTAGATATATTAGTGCTACAGACTACATTTGCTGCTGGTACACTCTGCTCTGTTAATATTTGCCAGTCACCAGGTATTCATGGATGAATGCACACAAATCATACTAAAATCCCAGTTTGAAATGAGCTTTTTCAGTACAACAGTCATAATAAGATGCTCCGTACTTTAATATATCAAAATCTTCTTACTGGAAGAACTTCCACAGTTCAATGACAATTAACTAGCAAGTATTTAACAGAAGGCCATTGGTTGCTTCTTTGGAAACACTAGGCAAAGAAGTTTTTAAATAGACACAGAAGGTGTGAGTGCTTCAATGAATTGAATGAGAAACAAGGTGAAATTAATCTAATCGGGGAAGTAACTTCTCCACATTACTTAAATAGTAAGTGGCAGAGTCTTCTTTTCTCTCCAGCAATGCCTTTGAGAATAAGGGTGAGTCAAGGCTTTGTGAAGTACAGGCATTTTGTCTAGTGGCGGCAGGTAATGGTACCATGGAATGCATACCATAGGTATATCACACTTTTTATCATTTACATTACACAATGTATATGTAATATACACAAGGTATATCACACATTTTATCATTTACACATTTATCATCACAGTAACATTTTTTATCATTTACATATGGTAGCAAGACAAAAAATTCCTTATTCATGATATCCTTCCTTATCCATGTGAGAACTATAGATGATGTGCCTCTTAGAAAAAGTAAGGAAGATATTAGCAGCCTCATAAGAATATACAGCAATCATTATTAAAACCTTATGATCATGCCTTAACTCTCCTAAAATATACCTTGGAAGAAAAGACACTGAAAGGTATTTTGGATATTTTTTTTCCAGATTTGGAAAAACGTCTGAAGCAGTGGTGCAGTAAAATAGGTCTAGGACAATGAAGAAGTTGTAGAGAGATAAGAAAAAAAGAAGATAAAAAATACCTTCTGCAGGCTGGAAAAAAGAATATAAAAAATATCTTCTGCAGACGGGAAGCAAAAGCTTCTTGTCAGTGGAAGTGACCTGAAGGAGGAACTATTAGTATAGTAGAAAAATGGTGTCAAAGATAGTAACTGTTCAGCTTAGATCTCATGAAAAAAGAACTCTCAGGAGAGGAAATCTTCCAATGATGTAAAATGGATGATATCACAAGAAGAGAGTCATAGCACCCAACACAGCTTAGAAAGAACAAGACCTAAGCATATAAAAGAACATATTGTGGTGGAAATAATATGATATACTACCTATAGGCACCGCATAGTTACAACACAGAATCAGAATTAGATTAATTAATGTCTATCTATACCATCCATCTTTTTAAACCCATGGGATCTTTGAATTGACTTCCTTACAGAAAAGGTCTCTTTTTTTCTTTTCTTTTTCTCTTTTTTTTCTCTTTTTTTGGTTGTTGTCTGTCAAATTCATGAGGAAACAAAGCAAAATAACTAAATGCAAAATGTGTGGTCACTGTACTTGTAGCTAAGCACTGTACGAAGTCAATGACTCATAAGTTTTCATACGGAGTTAGAAAAATAGCCTAAAATAATTCCTTTACAAAAAATATTTTATCTCAAATTTCTTTTGCATGGATAGGTCTCCTGATTATTTTCCTGTTAACGTAGGACTTGAAAAAGAAATGCCTTAAATTTATACAAATCTGTTTGAACTCTCTCATATAATCCTGCCTTAGAAAATCAGAAAATAAAGCAAGCTTTCTGTTTGTTAATGAATTTATCTTTTTGATTTCAGTAGTGTCTAGTGTTGGCTGCACCAGCTTTATTTTCACCACACTGCACTGACAGATTGTACTTGAAAAGTAATTTATCTTTAAATTAATCAATTGGAAAGAAAGAAAGAAAGAAAGAAAAGAGTGAAGAAAAAATATATTCCCATTTAAAAAATTTCTGTAGGGTGCAGGTCTGGGCACATTACACCGCTGGACATCTCAGACACTGACACCAATTTCATCTTGCTGAGAACTTTGCAATTTTATTTTCAGTTAAAAAATAAACACGAGCAAAAGAAGCACACCTACACCCTCTGAAAAGTCCTGTATGACAACACTAACTTCATTGAAACCCACAAAATCACGGATGCAACTACTACACTTCAAAAAAGATACCAGACAAACAAAACACAACAGCTGGATGTCCTGACTTTCATCTGTTTGTTATGAGCTGTGAGACACTTCCCATTAGTCTGATACCATAGCTTAATAATCTGCAGTAAAACTAGCCTCTGAAATCAGTTGCCACCCTTACTGGAGATGGCACTGGTCCTTGATAGTGTGAATGTTCTCTGACCCATAAAGTTAACTTTATTAATAGATCCACTTCTGGTTCAGTGACTCTGTGCTGAAAAAATACAGGCTGTTGACAAAGACACCGAACAAAAAAGGTCCCAGTGCACACCCCTGTAGTATTCAACTTGCCAAAGATGTTGAGTATGACTGCTTAACCACTACTCTGAGCCCAATTATCCACCCAGATTTTTACTCACCTAATTGTCTAGTCCTCCAGACTGCAACAGCTCTGCCAAAGACAACATAAATCTCAGAAGGCAATAAACCACATATGATTTACCTTTAGTAAATCCATGCTGACTGTTCCCAGTCACTTTTCCCTTCTGCATGTGCCCGGAAATGACCTCCAAGAGGACTTGCTCCAAGATGTTCCCAAGAGCTGAAGTGAGGCTGGTGGCCTAAACATCCCCAGATCCTTTTGGCCTTTATTTTGAAGATGTGGGCAACATTTGCCTTTCTCCACACATTGAAAACTGCTTGGATCTCCACAACCTGTCAAAGATTATAGACAGCAATCTTGCCAGCACATTAGTTCTCTCCGCAGACATGCATGCAGTTTTACCCACCCTGAGTTGCCTGTGGAAGCTGAGCATGTACTAGAAATAAAACAGAAATTGAACAGCAGGAGATTGAATAGATAGAAGAACAAAAGAACATCAGTACTACACAGGATTATATTATCAAACCCATTAGACTTACATGTCATATAATTGATTCATTTTCATATTTGTCATAAGAATCCTAGAAAAAGTCAATGGGAAAATGATAGCAATGTGAGTCACAATTCTCTTTCATGATAACAAATCAGGCAAGTAGGTATGTTTGACATTTGCTGCCTTCTAATTTCAGAACAAACTGCCAGAGGCACAAAATATATTAAACTAAAAATTAAACTTTCCTTCAGTCACCAGGGTATTAAATCACCCACTGGTATAGAAATCCTTTGTTCTTGAAAAAAATAAATTTTCTTAGACAGTAGTAGCATATGGCTTGTCCAAATACCACCAATAGGTATGAAAGAGACCACATAATGGCTTGGGTTGGATGGGACCTTAAAGATCATCTAGTTCCAGCACCCGTGTCCTGGGCAGGGATACCTTCTATTAGACGAAGTTGCTCAGTGACCCCTCCAAACTGGCCTTGAACAATTCAGGGATGATGCATCCACAGCTTCTCTGGGCAACTTGTTCCAGTGCTTTACCATCCTCACAGTGAAGCATTTCTTCTGAATATCTAATCTAAACCTAATTCCTTTCAGTTTAAGCCATTCCCCTTTGTCCTGTCACTACACGCCCTTGTTAAAAGCCCCTCACCAGCTTTCTTGTAGGCTCCTCTCAGGTACTGAAAGGCTGCAAATTGGTCATCTCCAAGGCTTCCCTTTTCCAGACTGAACAATCCCAATTCTCTCAGCCTTTCTGTGTAGGAGAGATTTTCCATTCCTCTAATCATCTTGGTGTCCCTCCTTTGGACTCATTCCAACAGGTTGATATCCTTCCTGTGCTGGGGCCCCAGAACTACATGCAGCACTGCAGGTGGGGTCTCACCTGCAGCTGAGGTTGTCTTTCTAGGCTGGAAGCTCTCACTGATGGCTCACATTCAGCCTCACATCCACCAGCACCCCCAAGTCCTTCTTGCAAGGGTTGCTCTTGATCTGTTCATCCCCCAGCCTGGGTTGATACTGGGGATTGCTTCAACCCAGGTGCAGCACCTTGCACTTGGTCTTGTTAAATCTCATGACATTCCCACTTCTTGAGCTCATCCAGATCCTTCTGAATGGCCTCCCATCTTTCAGGCTTGTCAACTGCACTGCTCAGCTTGGTGTCGTTGGCAAATTTGCTGACAGTGCACTCAAGCCCTTCATCTATGTCATTAGTGAAGATATTAAATAGCACTGAATCAGAATCCCTGATTCAATTAGGTTGGAAAAGACCTCTGAGATCATTAAATCTAACTTATGACCTAATACCACCATGTCAATTAGACCATGACACTAGGTGCCACATCCAGTCTTTCCTTAAACACCTCAGGGACAGTGACTTCACCACTTCCATGAGCAGCCCATTCCGATCTCTAATCATCCCATCTGTGAAGAAATTTTTCTTAATGTCCAACCAAAACCTCACCTGGCACAGCTTAAAACTGTGT
>VXBT01013922.1:8293-95872 GCA_013400235.1 Oriolus oriolus
CAAATTTTTCTCCCCCTCCCCCCCCCCCCCGGACCTATTGACCACAATTCCATCTTTTGTGATGTTATTACTGCAATTTAAAACTGTGATCATACCCTGAAAAGTGCCTTCTAAAATAAAACCAGTGTATAAAATCAGTTCTAAGTCTCAGTTAGAATTTAACCAGGGCACCTCTGTGTGCCCCTAGGGAGGGTTCCTGTGGACTCCTGTCGTGCATGCAGACACAGCACAGCCTTTGGCAGTAGCTGGGAGAGGCTGAGAGAAGCAGAGGGTCTGCTTGTACCAACCTCACTGTCACAGCGACCCACCCACTGAGATGTCTCACCTCAGGAAAGGGGAAGTGAAGAGGAAAAGATTAAAAATACATAAATGGCAATGCAAAAGACAAAGGAAAAAGTAGGGGTTCAGTTCCAACTTTCCACAAGCCTGGTGGCATATCCAGTATAGGGCCAAGCCTACAAAACACCTCAGTTTTTAAAACAAATCCAGACACAAACCCTTTCCAGATCAGCTTGTGTCTCTACCCACAAGCAAGATAAGCTAATGATCTGACAACGATTTTTTCCCATTTAGAACAAACTCTTAGCCTCAAGAAGGTCAAATCTAGAATAAACTTGGACAAGTGAAAGCTCAAGTTTCAGAATAAGGGCTAAACTTCGTGGTTTTGGGTCAGGGAGCAGAAGATACAGGATCACCTTCATACCACTGAAATCCTTGGCTTCACTTCTAGTTAAATTGATAAAATTGAAAAGAGCACACGTTCTGCCCTGCCGTGAGATCAAACTCTTATTTTTGAGATTAGACATTGGCTGTGGATATGAAAAAAATTATTTAACTATACATGATTTTTTAGCCAGCTATTTCATATGCAAAAACTATTAAGCCATACTATTTTATCCACTGTTGTTGGCTCCTTTCTATTCTTTCAAGTTTGGCCTGTCATAAAGCCCTCTGTAAGCTTAAAAAGAAAATTTCCCACATGTGGGAGTTCTACAAAGGGTAAATTACTTCTCCATATCTGGGGGTCTCTATCAAAATGAACAGTGTGAGCCAATGAACAGCAAGGGAAGAGATCACCGCTGTCAGTCCGTGCTTTGATTCCTTCAGTCCAGAATCTACCTGCACACACTCAGGTTACTTTGAAGCATTCCCTTATTTTCTGATGGATTTTCATTAGTGTGCTCTTTTCCACGTATTTGTCGGATCCGAACGCTGCAGTTACCCGCGTTCAATACTGCCAAATTAACAAAGCAAAAATCAATGATTAAAGCCCACCAGCCACAAGATTGCCATAGCCTGCAAGCTGCTTAATTTCCATGTGTTCAAACACTTTATTCTTGTTACATTGTTGTAAGAGTCCCTGTGCTGTAATTCTGTATTTATTTCAGAATGTGTGTAGGTACAGCACAGGCACTTATGGAAAGCTCCTGTGGCCTTGCCTCTGGGTGAGCTCTGGTCTCCTCGAGATGAGTGTGACCTGAACTCTGCACCCACATACATATCAGGGAGCTCCTCCTGATACACATATATATATATGTGTATATATATCCTTCTGATACATATCTGATAAATATCCTTCAATACCAGGTCTTAGAGCCTCTGACAGAAGAGAACTCCAAGGTTTTGGGCTCTGGGCTCTTGCACATGTTGTGATCAAAAATTTATTTCTTTGTGTGACTCACAGGAGAAAGAGTCAGGCTGTCAGGGTTTTAGAAGCCTGGATTTAAAACTGGAAACAACAGGAAGATATGCTCCTAAACTGTCCAAGAACTGATCCAATTGCCACTGTCTTAAAATACCTCCGACCATACCAGTACTGATTTATTACTATTGTTTTGTACTTCCCTAAGAGGAGTGACAGGATGAGAGTCCTCAGATGAGATATTTTATCTCATTTATCAAATGGCAATGTTTTGCAATGACAAACTGTAGCTACAGAATCAGAGGAGTTGGAAGGGCTCAAAAGATGCTGTTGAGTAGGTATACTCTCTATGGACTAAAATTTCTCTTTCAAACACGGGGCTGAAGCACAGGCTTCTCACAGAGCCAAAGGCTCCTTTCAGGCCTAGCACAACACACTTAGCAGTTCTCCTCAGTGGCACCGAAGCAGGGCTTTGAGGAAGATGCATTTGATTCATGTCTAGTGCCTAAAAAGCATCCTTCCCAGCACCAGCATCATCCCCCTGCAAACCAGAGCCTCAGTCTTAGATTTCTTTCTTCCTACCAAATCCCACCCTTTTCAGAGACAATTTGGGATTTGCAAGGAATGCAGGATCCATTTCCTTTCAGATTCTAACTAAATATTTAGAAGTCAAACTTGCTGCTCTGAGAGGGGTATGAGTTTTGCTGTTACTTTAAACAGAAGTGAGAGAAAGTTGCAGACTTACAAACCTGTACCTATGAGACGTTTTTCCTTTTTTAGGCTTGGATTTTGAGTCCAAAAAGGTCACTTCAGAAGCAAACCCAAATGTAATGTACTTGGAAGTCTCCCTAACAGTGACAAGAGCAAAGGTGTCACTGTTGTCACTGTGTAACACAGGATGTGGATGATGGTGTCATCTAAGCTGCACAAATCTATACAGATTCTCTTTTAAACAGTAGCTGGTGCTAAATCCGAAGTTCTTATTTGTGAGTTAGAGACAGACTTCACCAGCACTCAGTGATTTATGCTGCCTGCTCCAGAAGCCATGCAGCTTCAGGATTTTTTTTTCTGTTAAGCTCACACAGCAGTTTGAAAGTCTCATCCAAGAGATACCAAGGGAATCCCAGCCAGCAGTTCATCCATACACAGCCTCCTTTAGCGAGGCCAGGATTTGCATTTTCTATTCCAAGACAATTGTGAAGTAATGGACCTAGACATATTTTATTAACAAAAGTCTCCATGCCCAATAATCCACTTGTCACTATTCTTAATTTTGTCTCTCACAGCCTTTATTTGGTACAGAAGGATGATACATGCTTTATTTTAAACAGCTACACTGAAAATGAATATTAGAAAATCCTATATTGTATTTTACCTGTCAGAGGTCATCAGAAGCTGTATTTCAAGAAAACTGAAGATATTAGATGTAGTTTGCCCAGCAGATTAATACTGAGCTGTGAACTTTCATCCTCTGCAGCAAGATTTCCATCCAACTGACACAGAACTGACATGCAGTAACACTTACAACCAGGGGGATCCAATTTAGACAGAGTTCAAATGGTTTCAAGCTACTCATAGGTCACAGAGGTAAAGTATGCATAAGAGAGCTGGCTTTAATCAGAAGGTTTTCAGTAATGTCACACCAGAAGTGATAGGCCGCACTGAAAATGAGCTGAATGTTAGGCTGAAGAGTAAATTACCAAATATATTTAAATATTCCAAATATATTCTTTAAGACACTTTCATAAGCCCAAAACACTTTGTGGGGTTTTCTTCAGAACAATACAAAAAGGCATGGAATTTTACATGAGCCTAACAAAACCTTCCCTCCAATATGGCATCGTTTCTGTGGTGTCTATCTTCAGAAGCTTTTGGGGGAAAAATCAGATCCAAACCTAAAACAAAACAACTTCATTGTGGGTGACAACTTGGAAATGATTAAAAAAAGACTCAACATAATGGTGCATTAGAACACAGGAAAATTGAGAGGGACAGGCAGGATTATAGTGAGAGAGAGGATTTAGGAAAGTCCAATTTTAATGCAGTTATCAAATGCTGACCTACTTGTGGAACAGGCAGGTGGAATCTCTGCTTAACATTTCATACCAAAGAACAATGTGAAAATGAGAGAACTCATTGAAAGACATGTCATTGAAAGACCATGTGTTACCCTCTTGAGACTTTTAAAGGTTACATTCCACCCAGAAACCCCTGAATCTGTCAGGTGTTCTTATTTCAAGTTTCCCTGATCAGTTTGACTGCACCCAAATGAGCCCCGTGCCCTCCTTTTCAGGCAGACAGGCTGTGAGCTTTGTCTCCACACCATTAGGTATGACAGCAAGTAAACTGGGAAACAGCTTGGTAATACAAGGGAGAGCATCACACCTTCTGTACAGCCATTCCTAGTGCTTTGCACTCCGTTGAAGAGCTGCATCTCAACAGAAATACAACAGCAATTACAGCACAAAGCCTAGCAGACAAGGTATGTTGAGTTTCTGAAGATTTTCACTGAGTTTTGTTACGAAAAGGATTAAAATCCTTACTGCTGTACTGTCTACAATATTCTCTCTTCAAAATTTCAAGTCAGTGCCAGGAAGAGAGGGGGAAACTTGAAGTCTGTCAGTAGAAATACAGTGCTGGATCTCACATCACATTACAGCACATACATCTCAGATCAGCAAAGCAAAACAAGGAACGTGGCAGAGTGGGATCCAGGATTTTCTTACTGACTACTCACCCAGAAGTAGCATCACAACCAACAAAAATACACCTTTGTAACCACTGATTTCACTGCATCCTGCACTGATGATTTTAAATCAGGAAAGAAAACATAAGGAATTCAAACCCAGTGCTTTTGTGAGCAGGATAAATTAGGGCTTGTTGAGTTCCTTACTATTAGAAACCAGACTGTTTTCAGTACCTGGAAACAAGTTTCTTTACCTCTGTTTCAGGTTGCTCTTTACAGAACTCCAAGATGTGTGATACAGGCACAACTGTAAACATTGGACTAGTTAAGGTGTCTGCATCTCTGTTAGTAAAATAAATATTTAAAATTTTTCCCCAAACGAGCAGGATTTTAAAGAACAATCCACCACTGCTCTCTAAGTCCATATCTATTTTTCTTCCTCATACCGAATGAACAACTGGTTTATCACAGTCAGAAAATCACTTGCTTTACAAAGCTGAGTCTTTCACTTGTTATGCTCACTCACTGGCCACACTAGTATCACAAAATTATTCCTCAGTTCTAACCACACTGCACTGTTCAATCTCCTACACATCCTCAACTTTGTAGGAAAAATAGCTTCACTGTGTGAATAGTCCACAGAATCCAAGTATTGTGAGAATCTTTCTTTTCTTCCAGTTTGTCAGGTCATACAATTCTTGAATTATGAAAAAGTGTGACTTTTCTTTACTTGTCATTGGCACTTTGTCTTAACAAAATAAGATTCTAAACCAACAAGAACTAGCACATGTCCCATCATTCTGAATCTTCCACATAACCTGTTCAGCCCTTCCTATATTCACTCTGTGTAACTCTGAAGCCTTTGATTATCTGTGTTTCAATTTCCATGTGTAATTTTACAATTCTAAGCTGATGGACGTATGGGCGCAGGGACAGCACCTAAGAAAAACTGCAGCATACTCCTGTTATTAAAACTTTCTGCAATGAAGTGAGATTCAACTTTCCTTCCTCATTTTTGCTGGGAAAACATAGTGTGCTGTACTTGGCCTTTTAACACATCCGAATGACTCATGACATTTAAAATTGAGTTAAATATTTTCCTTAGCACAGCTGTATATGTTTTATTTCATCATTTTGCCAAGATTTCTCACACATTCTTCCAACTATTACAGTTTTCCTTTCATGTTTTTAATTTTTAGTTTCCATGGTTCCACAAAAGAGAAGCTGCTGAATAATCTCTAAGCTGATGGCTGGAAGTATCTCTTTATTCCACCCCACAGCCACCTAGAACCTTGGATAGACCTTAGCAAACTCATCCTTTTGGGCATCTTTTCAGAAGCAGTCCATTAGACTCTAGCTCCAGGTCTCTTCCTGATGCACTCCATCATAAAAACACTATCCAAGGTTCTCTTATGTTGTTCCACAAATCATGAGTTATGTTAGCTCTCTCCTTCTCAATTCAAAAATCCCACAGCAACTGGAGAATTTAGCAATTAGCACACTCTCCTACCAGGGAGGATCTGGTGCAGCTTACTTTTTCTCCCTCCTTGAATGACTGCATTTACTTTTACATAGTGAAATAGAGAGAAATAATATATTGTTAGGATGCATCTCAGATCAGCTGAATGTGGGATGGGAAACACGTCTAGCTGCACTCTCGAAATCCTTGCCGAAAGAATGTCCTTATGTGGCAGTGGCTGGGGCTCCCTTCATTCTGCTGCTGGGTGACTCCATCCCATCCTGCTTCTGCCAAGGATCTGGCTTCAGTCACTCATCTCCCTTACCAGGGCAGCACATCTGGCACAAGGGCTTCTGTGCTAGAGAAAATCCAATTAGTGCAGAATGCTTCAGTACATCCTTTCCCCAATGAAAATGACCATGATTCACCACCATATCCTCTACTTTTTACCCTGGAAAGCCTGGGAATCCTAAAGCTTTGCACTGAACTACTTATTCCTCCAGCAAAACAGACTCCTAAGCAAGAAAGTAGAGCTCATCTGTAAGTGAGCAAGCACTTCTGTGAAGCCTGACCTAAAACTGCAGAATGAACTGCCTTAGGAAAAGAAAAGGATGACCTCAAATCTTCCCCACCATCTGCAACTTGTTTTAAATTTAACATTAAAAATGAATCCACACATGTATAAAATACAAAAATCCCAAAACACCCCAAATCAAGCATAAAGAGAATTAATAACAAACCCTACCAACCCTCCATCCCCTCAAACCAGCCTACAGAGCAGATTACCCCATCTTAAAAAATCAAACACTTCCAACTGTACTGAAGAGATCACAGAACCTGAACACAAGATAAAGAGTTTCTCGCCCTTCTGCAGAGCTTTCTTGAGTGCCATTTAGGGAGCCAAGCACAGCCCAGCCCAGAGCAGTAATTTTGCTGTAGAAATAAGGATGGCACAATAGAAACAACTATGCCTCAACATCAACATGTTATCCACACCAAGCACTGCTCACAGACTTCTCTTCATGCTGCTTTTCTTTCATTGTCTTCCCAGGCTCTACTCAGAGCTCACTCTACTCACTCAAATGAATCACACAGTTATGGCATGGCAGCTGAAAAATCCTCCTAAGAATAATGTTTACCTCATTGAATTAAAAAAAATTACACAATACCCATTAAACTGACACTGGATAATGACGCTACAGGACATGAGATGTTTCGTGTTTTACAAATGATTAGCATCAAAATCTCTCTGTAGAAATAGTGACAATTACAGCAGTTAAGCCATATCCACTGTGTGTCTGCACACCACCTTAGAGAAAAATCAGCAGAGGGTGTTTATTGTAGTCCTAAATATGATTTATCTGTTCATTCTTCAGCATTCATACATCTAAAGCCTCCAAACCGCTAAGCTATCCCACAAGACAAATATCCAAAAACATCCTTAACCGCCTCCATTTCCAGAATAACAGAATGTGTGGATTTGAACATTCTGGTTAGCTGGCTCAAAGGGATCAAAGAGTTGATTGCCTGGGAAAGGATGGGAGCTATAAGGGTTAACTTGTGGGCTACCTCAAAACACATTCACGATCTTTTGCAATAAAACACCAAACTTAATGACCATCAAATAATGGTTGCATGATCTGAGATTTGGAAAACCTAGATGCATTCAATTGCTTTCTCTGATTAGGTCTGTACTTATTTGGCATTACCAGAGATATCTCAATCCTAAATAATTAACCTACTACCAATACTTATGAAATTGCCTCACTAAGCTCACTATCCAGGACTGTTTGCTGTTAAATTAGTAGAATAAATAATTTACACCAAAAAAGTGTGCACAGGATAGTGCCAATAAACCTGGGGGAACTTGTTCATTATTTGCAAGAAAATTGGATGAAACACAATTCCCCAAGTACAAGCCACTCTGTGGAGTAAAAGGTGTATTAGTATTATTGCAGCATGTAGGGAACAAATGAAGCCTCCTGACTGTCCTCTTCAGAGTATGCTCTGTTCATTAGCCTTTTCTCCAGAGCTGTACATAAATACTTGCAGTATACTGTACATATGAGCACAGGAGACTGAAAGAGACTGAAAGTTTGCATACAAAGTATATTTTTGCAGGAAAAAAAATTATAAAAATATTGTAGTTTATCATCATTCATTTCTGAATAAGCAAGTACCTAAAAGAAATAGTATTTAGCACTGAAATGACAATTGTATATCATTTGGAAAATCCACAAATCATTCTTTCCGATGGCAAGAGTCACTGGTTGCTCATTCCAAATGACCAAAAACAGTGCTCTGTAAATTTGTAATTCGCAGGATTTTTATCATTTTAAGATCACTACAAAATGAAGTGTTGATAAAAGTTATGTCTCGCAAAAACTCATCTCTGCATGGTTACTCCTATAGACCTTGCTCCAGCACATAATGAATCAGTCAGCATCTTTGCACTAATGTCCCTGGGAGCTGAAGCAGGCCCTGCTGGCTAAGAAAAACAATCCTGACTCTTTGTTGAAACTCCAAAAATAGTTTTAAAACAGTTACTCAAAAGGCACATTCAGAACTCACAACTAAAAACTGACACTTAGAAAAAAGTAAATAAAATTCACTGAGGACAGTTTGGCACAGAAACCGGTGCTGAGGCCAAAACGAAGTTCATGACTCGCGTGGGCCCATCTCCCAACAGGTTCTGGAGCAGTGCAAGCTCCTGAACTCAGACTGCTTGCAGTGCTCCAAGGAAAGGCTTTCCTTGCCCAGCGGGACAGAAGGAAGGGACTCCCCCTGCCCACTGTGGCTTTTGCACTGAAGCACAGCTTCCCTGCCCTCCCTGAGGAGAGGCCCGGGCTGGGAACACCCTGACCTGAGGAACAACCTCCAAGCACAACTGTCTGCCCTTCCAGCTGTGTTTTTCTTACAGAGATCCTCCCCAGGCTCACACTCTTCCTGCAGGCCAGGGACAGAGCCACAGACACATTTACCTCATCCAGGGAAGGTGCAGCAGAGTCCCTGGCTGGATTCAGCCCTTTGTCTGAGTTAGAATCAAATGCCAAGTCTCAGCCTGATTTGTGGTGGTTTGTTGTTTTTTTGTTATTTGATAGCAAGTATCCTGGGACGTGTTTTTTGACCTCGCTCTGTATTCATGCTGAAAACAAACAATCTCTTTATAAAACCCCAAACATTTCTCCTTAGATTATGAATCATGTAGTTGCATGACCTGTGTCCCAATGCTTCCTGCAATCTGTCTTATTTAATACTGAAAGAAACCATAGATATGAATGCTAGCTTGTCTGTTCTTCTAGAAAACAATACTGGGAATACCAATTTCACTCATCTTTATCCCAAAAGAACAACAACAACAACAAAAATATCCAACAGAAAAATATCCAACAAAAAACAGGTTAGCCCTGTGGAGTAAAAGGTGTCTCAGTGTCATTGTTGCATGCAAGGATCAGATAAGCATTTGGTTTGTGCTGTCTCTGAAGACAGCTTTATCCAAATAAAGCATAGTGCATTTTATCATTCTGTAATGGAAAAGACCTGTCACTCTTTGAATATCATCATATGGTCGGTGGCCGGCAGATAATGGACTGTTAAGTGTCAAGGTGACTGGCTTTGAATGCGCACAAAACTAAAAATTATAGACCTGTCATTCCACAGGCAGGCCACAATTAGCTGTCTATGCAACTTGAAATTTCCATTTTGCCAGCTGAATAATCAATTGGGTACAGTTTCTCAATATGGATGCATTTTTAGGCTCTTTGCACTTAGGATTTTATCTTTTTTATAAGGTTTTTCAAATAGCTGTACGGTGCACTTAGGCTGAGGGGGTTAGGAGTGAACTGCACAGTTATCTCCTCCCCAAACACACACATGAATACACTCACTAATATTTTACAATCAACACTTTTTATGTTCATTTCCTCTCACTATGCTCTACCCTATACTGTTTCTGCCAGAGACGTGGTGCTAAGGAACACAAGCTACACAAAATTCACAGCTTCAGACTTCCTAGTTGTTTTTTTCTATTAGCAACATAATGTTCTTTTTCTACATTTTGCTATCAGTGCACCCTGATATGAGTTAATAATGCAACATGACTTAGAAATAAAATGTTTTCAATGGCCAGCTTCAGAAAGGAACATTATTTTCCTTTGGGAGAATTTTTTTCTATATCACTTTTTCTATATCACTAACAAACGTTTAAGGTGGTTTTGGCAAAGACATTTTATCTGCTAAAACCAGCAAAGATAAGTACAGTGATATATCCAGAATGACTCTTAGTCTCTGCTTGGAAACTAAAATAGTAATGCAATCAAAAGAGTGGAGAATCCCAGGACATATATTAATATATGTACTGCAGCCCTTTTTGTCCTGGACAAGTAGAAAGCATTTGGTATCTTACAGGCCATTCTGCACTTGAGAAAGAAATTGCTAATAAAATTGTGCCTGAACGTGAAAATAAATAAGGCTAAATTCTGGGTTTATAAACAATATAACATCAGGACAATTCCTGCTTCAATGCCTTTTTGACATGAAGTCCTTTCTAAAGAAATGTTATTGCAAATGTTTTTGTTTCTTTTTTTTTTTTTCTTTTCTTTTTTAGCTTAGCCAAAGCCACTTGGAATAACAGAAATACATCTGGGATCATCACTGGACATTGAATCCAGCTGCACTATGAAGCCTTCCATTTTCATAGTGCTTCATATATCGATAAAGCCTTCGCATGCAGTCCTGGGAGGTATTGGGGTACTCTGATTATCTAAAGAGGGCTGCTGATCACCAAAGTCTACGGCCGAGTCTGTAATTAAATGGCATATGGGCTGAAGGGATGACTGCCTCAAGTGACAAGGGCTCGAGGAAGCCCTGGGCTTCCCTCAGACCCACACTCATTTCCTTTCTCACAGCACCATTTACTCTTCCCTCATTTGCCCCATTTAAGTGCTCCCCCATCCTTTTTTGATGATGACTTTTAACAGCAGTTATTTGAACAGTATAATTTACATCAACTCATGAAAATAGCTGTATGTACAAAGCTGAAGACGTGGCAAATTACAGCGAGAGAGCAGGAACAAGAGGCTGGGGGGAGCAGAGGGGAAGGTTCTTAAATTCAAACTGCAGAATTACACTGTTAGCCTGAATTTGCTCTCTGCTTTTTCTCCTCTCTCCCTCTAGAAATAGAGGGTTAGGCCATTAGAGAATTCAATTGGTTCCAGATGGACCCTTAACCCAGTTCTTCTAATAAAAACATTTTCCTGTTAAACAACCTGTGTCACATGGAATAGATGAAATTCATCTTTAGTGTACTGCCACTGAAGCCTGGAAAGACAAACCTAAAGTATGAGGATCTTTACCTCAAATATAAAAGGGTAATGCAACAATGATTTATCTCACAATTAGGCAGTGGTAATTAAAAAGTAATACTAGAAAAGACATATAACACAAGTTTCTAAGAAAAGTTAAAAAATATTATAGCTGTATTTTTTAAAGGCAGTGGTCCATTTTAAACTTTTATATTCTTTGGAAAAATCAAAATAGAACAGTATGACTTCTAAGTCATATTTTTTTGTGAGCCACTTCTGTTGTTAAAAAATTTTGTTTCATTTTATTTCTGTTCTTTAATACGTAAATCAGAGACCAACTTTCCTTGTATAGAAATCGGTGACAAAAATCTTCATTGTCTCATCAGACCATGGTCAATCCTTTTTACACACTACAACACGACTTCTGCTGTTCTAGATGAACATTTAAGGTACCTGAAAAATAAAAAGAGGCTGTGATTCTGCATTTGGTTGCAGGTTGCTTAAGTAGCTCCCATCCTCCTTCCTCGCAGCCTTTGCTCGGCTCCACGTGCCAACCAGTGTTTTGGCTGGCACAGTCGTTTGTGTTGCCATGTAGTCAGCACATATTTTATCTTTTACCAGCTGGATCTATTCCTTGATCGAGTTCACTGTACTGCTGTGCAAACAGTTGTGGCAGCAAAAGCAAGAGCTGGGAACAACCTGCCAGGAGGGGGGTAGATGCCGGAGCCGCCTAAGCTGTGGCTGCTAGCGAATAAATGTTCTCAGTACCACAGCCTGTGTAGGCTGTCCATCTATCCCAGTTCCTTGGAGAGCTTCTCTTTGGTTCCAGTTGTTTTCAAATATACTTTATTCACACATCACCTTCACAAGCAGTACTGCAATTCCCAATTTACAGCTGTGGAACTGAACTGCAGTGACGATTTCAAAAGTATCTTTCAGACAGACTTAAGTTGTGAGTGCCTACAATGCTTTCAGAATGAGCTTTTAATTGACCTAGATGCTTTTGAAATTATTTCCTTAAAAAAGCCAGAAAGACATGGTTTCTAGGCTAGCATCTTAACCAGCAAGCTGTCCTGGCACTCTTGCTTTGTGCATTTCCTTCCATTTTCCCACCAGAGATGACTGTGATATAATTTATTACGATCATGAAACTGATTATGCATTCTGAAGTCAGCAGATTTACCTTAAAATAACACAGTGCCTCAGTGAAAACCATTACATGTTCACAGTGGAATCTGTCTGGGCAAATGAAAAAAAAATAAAATGCAACTTGCCTCAGACTCCAGCTGCCCTCCCCCAACACCCACACACACTCTCACTCTGTTTTATTCCATTACTATTTTTGTCCATTCTGGAAATTAAGAATTTTACAGAGTTGGGGTTAGTGGATATTCCCTTCACGTTTCTGTGGGGACCTGTGCTCAGAATGGTTCCTTGTCTGTTTGATCCTTCCAGTGCTTTGCTTTGGGAAAAGGGAAGAGCTTTGGCACTGCAGCTGGGAGCATTTGTGCCATCTCAGCCTATGCAAGCAGCCTGCATGCTTTGCTAGATACTAGCAGAGGTTTGAAAGAAAATTTTAAAAAAATCACACATTCATATTTCTCTTTCTAATGTCTCTTCACCTCAGAGGCTGCTCTGTGGCCAGACCATCCACAGAAGGCTGAAATTACTCTCAATTAAACTGGCCTTTGGTTAGACCAGTCACACACACATGCTGTCTTGTAAAAACACTTATTTACTTATTTTCACCAAACCAAGCTTTCCTATGGAAGTTTATTAGCCTTGAGATAAGGAAAGAGATTACATATCTGTAATTCCTGTTGAGAGCTTTTGGAAACATCTCTGAACGTCAGTTATATGGAAACTTAGGAGAAGGGTAAAACAGGGCAAGTGGCAAAACGAAGACAAGGCATTTGCACAAAGGGGTAGATCTTTCAACGCAGAACTGTACAAGCTCCCCCCCCACCTCTGTGCTTTTGTTTCTTCAACTAACACTGCTCCTGCAGCTCTGTTCGTGATCCCTCTTCCTGTTTGTCGTGGTAGGCTTTTCAGACTGGAAGGGGCAATACTGGGATGCAAGGCATTCACCAGAGCGACTGCTGCTCTTCTCAGTGCAGCCTCAAGGAAAAGAATCGCACCAGCACCCCCCGCTGCTGTCTGAGGTGACGCGTGTGAGATGCAGTTCCTGCAGCAGCACTGGATTTTATGTACAGCCCGACGATAGTTGGAGAAGTTACCATGACACCAAATCACCCCTGCCCTCCATTTCACTGCGTGGCATTTACATCTCCCTTCGAGGTGAAAACGGAGAAAGCGACACATACAGCACTAAATAAGCCTGGACCTATCCCTGCTCCACCCGGAGTGTGGCCACTGGCCTGACCGCAGCAGGGACAAGCCCTTCACCTGCACCAAGGCCCGTATAACTTTGAACATCTGATGGGTGAACTCCGGGCAGTTAAACTCTCGAAGCTGTAATGCTGTCAAGACATTCAGCAGCTAAATGAGGCGCAATTAAGCAAAAGATTTCCCTTAATTTCTGAGAATGAGAAAATACTTGCTAAAAACGACCACGCTCTAAGTTCTGCAGCTATTCCATCTCAAAACCCTTAGGTCTCCAAAAGCCCACTGCTGAAGGAACGCGGTTTTCTTTCCTGAAGAAGAGGGTACATTTAGGCTCTACATTAAATCTAAATAATATCGTGACTGCACGTGTCAAGTTAATATTACAAGCACGGGCAGCGTGATGCATACCAAGCAGCGACGCTGCCCACCAGCCTCGCACAGCGCTGGTGGGTGCCAACACGGGAAATGCACCCCGCTGCTTTCAGAAGGGGAGCTCGGGAGGACTCTCCTGAGCCCGCCGTGCCACGCCAAGCGCCCGCGGCGGGGCAGCCCCGGCAGGGACACGGGGCTCGCTGCCCCGGGCTCTGCAGCGCCGGTGCCGCCCGGCCCGGCCCGGCCCGGCCCGGCGCGGTGGCAGCCCCGCTATCGCCCCGCTATCGCCCCGCTATCGCCCCGCTATCGCCCCGCTATCGCCCTTATCGGCGGTGGCCGCTGCGGCCGGGGCCGCCCCTCGCCGCGGGCTCGCCAAGGTCACCGCGCCGGCCGCGCGCGGGATTGGCTCCGGCGCCACGGCGTGTTATTACTGTCTGGTTTGATCGGAGCGGGGGGTGGTCTCCAATCAAACAGAGAAAAGGTCCTGGAGAAGGTAATTAAATCCTGTCAGAGGCAATTATCGGTTCCAGGGCCATGACTCTGGCACTGAATGCAGATGATCTGAAGCTCTATTCTTGTAGAAATTCAAGAGGGCTTCTGGCACGGATCAGTCAGACATAAAGGAAACAGCAGGCTTTTTGCAAACAATGCCGTGCTGTATTTTGAAGCTCTTTGCACATCTTTTTTCCTCCCTGTTCTCAGAGTTTGGTTACCACTGATCAAAAATATTTCCTTCTCCCCACATTCTCATTAATTTAATAGATAAGATTTACTTACGTATGATACACGTAATGACAAGCTACATAAGAGAAATCTCCTTCTGAAACACTGCCCACTTAAAATGTCTTTCATCAAGACAAAACCGCTTTAGACAATAGAAGCATATCAAATTATTGATGTTTTACTGGAAAAACCAAAAGCATCAGAATTAGATTATGTATCCAGAAGGGCAGTGGCTCCTCTCTGAATCCTATGGATGCCAGAAGGGAATAAATAAATGACTGCTTCCTACTCCAGTATAATGATGCCAACATAAGTGTATCAGAAGTGGCCTGATGTTGAAAAAGACAAGCATTTCACTAGTACAAACAATACACTGTTTACACTTAGTTCCACAATGCCCAAAGTATTATTTATTGTATATTCTTTTTATTTTACTCGGATGTGACAAACCCATCTGACAAATAAGACCCCCATTTTTTTTACCAGAGATTAAAAATACCAAACCAAAATTTAAAAAAAGAAAATAAAATCTCACAGTTCTTCTTTATCAAAAGCATTTTCCTGATTTTACACAAGACCTTTTTTCACTCAAGTCTGCATCAAGTTATTATTTCCGAGCCAGATTACAAGCTCAGCTGTGACACAGTAAATCAGGACTGACACCATTAAAGTACATCGAACTACTTTAGCTTTTACGGAGAGCAGAGGCAGGGCCCCTGCCTGTCACAGCCTGGGCTGCAATCATTGCCACATCCAGGCACAAGAAGGGAAAAAGAGCTGGGGTGTGTGAGACGGCTTGTGGGGAATCACACCCTCAAACTGCAACCGTAGGTCTTCCTGAGCAGGCTTTGCTCACTGGCAACACATTCTGTTCTAAATTATTTACAATCATCTCAAAATATTATTCATTTGATAAAAATATACATGTTTACTAAGCCCTTCCTCTCTCTAGAGTTCTGATTTGCTGACCTGACTTTGTAAACTGCAGTTTAAATACAAATATTGCTGCTGCTAAAACGTTTCCCACACTATTAGTGTGAGTTCTCCGTTATTTCTGCAAGGGCCCTGGGGTTTTTGTCCGGTCGGTTCCCTGGCTCTCCCCACGGAGGCCATGCACTTGCATGGCATCATTTCATTTCATATGAATGCACACCTGGAGAGAGGGGATTATAGCTGCCGTTTCACATTTCCTCATGCAGATAAGGCATAGAGCTGGTTGAAAGAAATGAATTGAAGCTTTTCTTTAACATTTCAGTCACCTCACAGTGTAGGAAGAAGGTGTGTATGCGTGTGTGTGGTGGGTCCTATAATTGCTAAGGAGGCAACAGATTATTTCCCCTCATGAGCAAGCACAGCAGAGGGAAAGACCTTTCTCCCTTAGACTGTGCCTGGAGGCAGATCCTTCTGTCAGCCTGACCCACAGCTCACTTGGGGACCTGTTCCCACATCATCATGGAGCCTATGAGGGTCTCCTTTTGACCAGTGAGCCCACATTAAGAAAACTCATGAAAGAAAATTGTGCAGAGAAGCACAAAGGGAGAGATGCTCCCATAAGTCGAACAGAGCTAAAACACAAATTCCATGACTCTTTATAAATCCATATGGGTGCTTTCAGTTGCAGGGAGGAGGGCAGTTACAAGTGTAGTAGCAAAGGAACATCTAAGTCCTTATAATTCACTCATTCTTGAATTTCAGTGCAAGATTACTGACAGAGGCATTTCGGTCGGTGATAACCACCACAGTAGTTTCTGGAATTCAAGGCATTTGTCAAGGGTTGAACGAAGCATGAACTTGGTTTACACAACTGTCAGCTGTCAGGGAATGACTCCTTCAGTCACTCCCAGCCTCCAGCAGGGTCTAAGTGGTGACACATTGCCTATCGCCAGCTAGTCAGGCCTCCCCCACACAGCAGTCACTTAGTATTGGCACATTTTCCCCTTGAACCCTTTTGGAAAAGGAAAATTTTGCTTCTGACAAGTGTCTGTGAAGGAACATAATGCTGATCCCGATTTTGAAGAATAATTTTTGAGCATAAAATGGCAAAAAAGACCACCAAATAAAGCTTTGGCTTTACAGTGCCATCTCCGTCCCAGCACTGTGGTAACACAGAGCCTCACCCGACCCACTTTAGATCCTCAGCCTTGTCAGCATAAACATATGTGCATACACCTGAACCATTTTTATAAAGGCTTTAAAGAATTAGAAAAAACTTTAAAAATTACTGATAGCTTACAGAGAACCGAACAAGATTATCGAGAGAACAAGTTGTCTTACAGGAGCTCATTTTCACTGTCATTATCACACACTCTGGTATTCTCTATAAAGGCACATCAAACCCAAAAGACTGAGCTGGCTCCCTGTTCTACAGCTGTCAAAGCTGACATCAGGATTCCATACATTTCCTCTGAAGTTGATACCATTCTGATTAATTTCTTGTGAAGCTGATGTGATCCTGATTATGCAAATGCTTGGCTATTAGAAGATAAGCACAGTGCCTTATATTTGTACCTGTATTTTAAAACATGCTCATTCATCATTTATCTCTTTTCATGTATAAATCTGTGTGTAAGAGACAGAGGATATATTTCTGTTTATGCACCAGTAATTAGGAGAAATATCATTAAATGTTGTCACACCAAAATATTTGATTATTCATTCACAAAGTGTGGAACAAGTTCTTATTTGTATAAAAGCAAATCTTAGTCATCTAAGGAAACTAGATATTTTGTTTATAATGTTAAAAGTGTTTTATTTCATGGATGCTCTAAAATATTTTAATCTACTCTTACACGTACTAGGAAATTTGAGCAAGAATGATAATAAAAGCTTGAAAAAAGCATAAAGAGTGAATATCAAGTTAATTACAAATAAATACCTCCTAAGATTTTTTTTTGCAGTATTTGTTTATGTGTCATTAATATTAATACTCTTTAAAACATGAAACCAGAAAGGTCAATAAAATAGTTGATTTCACCAACCATAAGGGGATAGATTCTTTTAGACAATCCACAGTCATCACATTACATACGTAAATTTCAAGGAGCCAATATCCAATTTTCTGTGGTTTCTTTCTTCCCACACATGTCACACTTCAAATTCGTTTTGACAACTAAACAATGTTTCCTTTATTTCATTATAATTCCCTTATCTAGAGTCAAAGCTTCATGACAATTCCATACAAAGAAACATGAAAAGACTTTCTGGTAGATAGGTTCCTTATTTTAAAGATTTCTTACAAAGATACATTGACAAACAATCCAGCTGCATGGGTTTTCACAGGCAATATCTAACTCTTACCCCACTCACAAATCCCACTGTAGATCCAATTCTCATGATAAATATTCAAGCTCCTAAAAAATACCCCCGAAACATCCCAGATTATTCTTCAAACCTCATTTCTGCATATTTTTTTCCCTTGAGGCTGAAGCATCTGTGTTAATTCCCTACCATCAGTGTATACATTTTTAATTTACTAAATGCAATAAAAAAAAATTAGTTCTCATTTTTGTAATAGATATTCACTTATACTTTTTTTCAGTTTATGTATCAATGTAATCTCATTCATATAAAAGCATTAAAACATGTTTCAGGACGGGGATGCAGCCACTGCTTACTAATGCACAGCAGCAGAGTGAATTAATGCTTACCCAGGTTCCTACCACCCAGCAGCTGCAGAAAAACTGAGGGCTTACCAGAAGAAAGCCTCAAAAATGAATCAGAAACACATTCTGAGACCAGTTTTCTTGCCAGACTTGAGTCTAAGCGTGTCTCAGAAGGACCCACAGAATTGCTGTGGTTCCCAAAAGGGATGCCCCACCTTGCATTGACTGGTGAAGTTTGAGGGCCCTTTAATCCTTTCCCTGCAGCTCCCACATCCACTCCTGCAGCACCAGAGGTGTCAGGAGATTTGTTTGATGCAAGCCCATAGCCTGAGGAGAATGAGGGAATTCAGACCTACTCCTCAGTGTAAGGAAGGCTGGAATTGGCCACATACTCTGACCTATATTGGCACTGCAAAACTGCAGGAGGCAGAAGGCAGATGTAGAAGCAGCAGACCAGCAAAGTCATAACCAGTAAGGAAGAGCTCAAGAAAACAGTCATAGCATCTTTAAAAATCTCAGCTGATGTATCCCCTGACTTTATGACACAGTTGAAAATTACGTTGTTGTTGTTCCCTCAGTGCGATGCCATCGCGTTCAGGATGCAGTCTGAGACAGGCAGAAAGACCATTTAATGAATCCCAAACACAGGGTGGGAAGGAACCTCCTAAATCAAAATTAATTGCCTGCTATCACAAGCCACATCATCATACAATCTGGCTTATAAATTAATCATACTTCATTTTAATAGTACCTTGGCATCTTTCTCCCGTTTCTATCATCAAACAGCATTTCTGGCATCTCCCTTCTCTAAGGATAGAGATCTCAGAGATTTCCAGCCCAAATGTCTGCATCTAAGACCAGGTGACACACAATTTGTCCTTGTGCCAATATTTTTCCTTCTCTTAAGTGGGGAAGGGGTTTTGTTTTGTCTGGTGTTCACTTCTTTAACCTGTAGAGAACAAGGTCTCCTACAGTTTCCTTTTGCTGGGCTGAGCACACTGAGCTCTTTGAGTCTCCTCTCAGCAGCGATGTTCTCCATCCCACTGATAATCCTTGCAGCCTTTTCCTACACCTCTTTCATTTGGAGCCGTATTGCTGGAGCAGGGGCAAGAACAGCATGCAGTAATTTAGATGACATGGAGCACTGTCACACATGTGACCTTAGCAGTTTGCTGTCCCTTTTGGAAACACTTCTCCAGGTGCATCAAACTACTGCTTTTCTTCAGCAACCCACATCACAGCGGTAGCTCCCCCTCGTCCTGTGATCTGCTAATAGATTCTTCTTTTTGTTGTCATTACCAATTGATCAGCCCAGATCTTGCAAAAGAAATCCTTATGGCTAGTTTTAAAAAGCATAGCATCATGCTTTGTGGCATTAAACGACTTCCCATTTCCATTATCCTCAATCATCAGATTTGTTCTTTATGAAGTCAAGTCCTTAATAACAATGACTTCATAATTTAATTATGCTGTTCCTGATTTTTTTCCAGTGTTATTATAACAGTGATTCAAAGGTGGCCTTTAAAGAAACTTCCAATCACAAGTTTCTACTTTTAGAACACATTTTTCTAGAATTCTTCAGCAACTTTAAATGCTTTCTCTTAGTTACCCCTATTCCTTCCTTTACTGAAGCTAGGTTTAAATTAAAAAAAAATCCTTTACATGAATAATGTAATTCATCAGAGAGATGTGGCATAATTTATCTGTGGTAAATTCAGTGTGTGCTATCCAGATTTAAATCAATCTCCACAAATTTCTGTTTGTTTATTCTAAATATCTTCTTTAAGTTCTGAATACCATTAAAGTTTGGAAAACAGATAGTTACCTAGGCCAATCCTCACCTCCATGCATTACACTTCTTACACAAAACTTTTATTCTTCTGGCTTTTGGCACCATCTACAATTTTACTGGTCTTTAAAAAATAAAAAGGAACTACAGGAACCATAGTTTCACATGCCCTTTTAAAAAAGACTTATTCAGGTTTTTCTTTTTCCTTCTTTCTCCCTGCCAACTTTTTATATTATGCTTTCCAAGTTTTCAGTTTATTTTGGCTTTACTAAGATTATATTTTCATACTTTCTATTCTCATTAAGAACTGTGTTGCTTCCTTGACAACCCCACCACCACCACCCAACTCCAACTGGTTTGGCCGAAACTAGATTGTCCTTGGTCTCTATCTCATTTACATTAAATACAAGTCCCACTTTCTCTCATCAACTTCTCTTCTTTAAAAATATAGAAAAGGAACTATTTACCATTGATTGACATTGATTTTTTTTCCCCTCAAGTCTTAGACTTCCTGACTTTAGCACTTGTCATGTCACACTTACCAGACAATTTTCCTACCCACAACAGACCTCTTCCTCTGTTCACTGGCTTCTTTCCTAAATTCTAGTGGATTTTTATCCTTCATAATCCTTCAGATCGTTACCCGGATTAACACCACAAAACTGGGCCTCAGAACCTTCCTTACAAGTTTATACCCTCTGGCTTAAGATGTAAATTTCAAACATTTTTAAACCAAAAGTAGAGGTTTCTGAGTTTTACACTCCAAGTGACTCCAATGAATAGCTCTTTACTTTGATGTCTTTAAATCATTTCTTCAAAACCAGTCTGAGATATATTTCTCTTTAATTTGAAATTAATCAAAGGATGAACCAAGCAAGAGTTTTCTCTGTGAACAGCTTCTTATTATGTACTCACTGCTTATCAGAGCATAGGATTGCCTTTTATTTCTTCTGTAACAACTTGATAAAGGAAACCAGCATTCTCACACTGAATTAAAATTGGGTCCTACCACCAATTTCTCAGTTTTTCACCCATTTTTATGTGTTCTCCTCACCACAACCCAGTCCTCGCAGTGCTCCATCAAACCATGTAACAGGGCTTTTTCCTGCCAGCCAACACAGCCTGGTGGCCCACAGCTCACTGCTGATACTCTTCCATTAGTCATTCAAGTCATTGTTGAGCTAACAGTGAAGCATTTTAGTTCCAAACTCCTTGTGTTAGCCATTCTGTCATTTTGTGTTACTTCACAGGTTGATTAGCACAAAAAGTCCCCTATCACCTTAATTTCAATATTTCCTACTCACACACACCTTTTGAGAGCTGTGTTTCAGACCCCGCTTCTTGCCTACCTTGCTTTCAGCCTGCAGTGTCTGGTGCCCAGTGCATGCCAGGCAAGTCCAGTCATCTTACTGGTGAAGCACTGCTTAGCCCATAAACACTTCTGAAGTTCCTCCTGTCATCTGCCAGTTCTCTAATTGGATTAGACATATTTCTCAATTACCTTGCCACACACCTGATTATTGTTGCCACCACCCTTATGCCTCTCCTGATAATTGCTCCTAACAAGTGCCACAAGGCTACACTGAGCTAGGGAAACTGTCATAAATTCTTCTGAAGTTTCATTTTCTTTTAATGATAGATTAGTACACTTTTCATCTCCTTAGTTTCCATTTAAGGGTAAAATTATTTCACACAGGTGTCAATAGTTCTTTATATGTATATTAACACTCAGGTAAGCTGCCATAGTTGTCATAGAGATTTTCTTTATATCATTTCCCTTTTATTAAAAGAACTTCTATAATTGTCACTCTCCTGCTTGAAAAGGCAGCAGACACTACGGCTGATAATGGTTAGCTCAGAGTCTGAGCAGTGACATCAATGCAGCCAATCCCCACTCACGGCAATGGGATCGAGATTTCACTCCTGCCAGAGCTGCAGTGAAGCATTAGGATCTACTGCAAGGTTTAGTGTTTGAAATCAAACACATTAGTAGGAGTTTAGTTGGCATCTGGTGGATCCCAATAATTCTATAATTAAGTCCACCTTTGCAAATTCTCTTGATATTATGGGTACTACTTAAACAAAAGCCCCAAGTAATATCTCTTATATGAAAGAGATTTGGGAAGAAACTGGAACAAAGAGTAGGGTACAGAAAAAAAAATTAAAACATTTTTGTTATGGACCTTTCTCAATGCAGACTTTAAAAAAGAACAGAATTGTTGAGTAATTTTACACCTGTTCCCTATTTGACACAAGTTTATTGCTACATGATAGAAATACTTCATTTTGAAGCACATGTTTCTTCTTGGGAAGTAAAAGAAGTATAGTTCTAGCAAAGGTTAAGGTTTAGGGTTTTTGAAGAAGTCTTCTTTTTCTGTGATGTTTCATGACCCTTTTACCTTGAAGGACCCCATCAAATGACTCAGGCTGTCAAGAGTATGTTAGAAAGTTTGATTCTTCCACAAAAATATAAAAGTAAAGAAAAAAGTTAATTGCAGGCTGCATGCCTTTCAGAAAGCTGTTTTATCTCTGGATTAAGAAAAGAAAAGTCTGATACTCTGGGATTAGTGTTTCTGGAGATGAGCAAAGGTGTTAAAAGGAAGTCTCATTAGAAGGACATAGTCCTCTTGCCACTGAACTCTCAAACAAAATAGTATATTTGAAACCATCCAGCTTTAAGAGAGAAAATTCTGCAGTATTTACAGCTCTGCTGTGTGACAGGTGTTCATCCTCATGAACAAAACTTACACGCAAGAAAGTGATGGGAAGCGACATAGTCAGCATCCTGCTTTGTTCTCTTCTGATACCTCTCTATTCCTGCCTGACCCAAACAGATATCAAAAAGAAGATGACAGAAATTAAGGTAACATTTGACAAGTAATTAAAACAAGAGAATTTAATTGAGTGTAATTAAATCTCTGTTGATTGCTATATACACATTCAAAATCATACAGATATCATTTCACCCACTGCTCGTATTTACTTAGAACTGTTTTATAAACAACTGACTGAAACTGTAGAGAGAAGTGAAAAAGTACCTGCCCAAAAATGAAATTACAGTAATATAGAAAGAATATAGCTCTAGACTTACAGCTCTGGTCAGCTTTAAACCTTATTCATATTGCAAAAACCTGAGTGTAAAATCTCTCCCTTTGCACTGCAATGAAAAAATACACTCAATCCTGACCATCAGCAGAGGCTGGCTGGTAGAACACAGTACATGTAAATGCAGGTAGGAGCAGAAACCGACTGGCAACAGAGAAAAAAAAAATCAAAACACCAAAGGGTCTGAGATGCTTGCCAAAGCCCTGGTAACACTGACTCAGTGTGGTCATACGTGGAGACGTATCCCACATGCAAGCAGTTGCAAGCCTTCCTACCTATCTTGTATTTAATGCTGTGTCTCGTATCAGCTGCACAGCACCAAGGTGCTGTGGAGTGAAGCTGTCACTGCAAGTCTGGAGCCAATAAAATATGCTGAAGAAATAAGGCTGCTGCTTCCCAAAAATATTCTGTTAAATGCTTTGCTGTTGTCTCTCTTCCCTGGCAGCATAAGGGATTATTTTTCCATCAGGAAGAGCCAGGTTCTGTAACGCATTCCTAAAATTCATTGTATTGTGCTGAATAGCCAGAAGATTGCTTACACTATCATGTTTAGCACACACTGCTGGCTTTGTTATATCTCAGGAAAGTTTTGCTGTAGTCTGATCATCAGTGCCTACCACTGTCATTTTCAGGGTACTGACAGATTTTCTGACAATGCTACTCCAGCGCAGCAGCATCGGACTGCAGATACCAAAGTTTGGCTGCTAAAGCAGAGATTTCTTACTTGCTTATAAGTGATGGTCACAGGTGGGAAGAAATTGGCTGTCTCAGACTTTCCTCTATGTGAATCCCCTCTGAGAATCCCAGATCTGAGAGAAAAAACTGCATTCCAGAGAAATGTCACACATATCGTTAGTTTCTATACTCTATGACCCCTTTGCTTACGGATATACTTTTTTTCCCTCTCAACAGAAAAACTATGAATTTCTGAGAAAATACTTAGTGTACATATAAAAACAAACTGGAAAGCACCACTTGAAATCAGAGCTTTTTCAAATTATTTCAATCAAATCATATTAAAAAATTTATTTCAAATATACGATACGCTCCCTCTCCAAATATGGCCATATTTGCAAATATAAAAGCTGAGCACAAAGAGACCCAAACTGACTGAGGACAGTCAACATTTTAATTGAACATTCACTGCTGTTGCCTTATTTTCTGTTATTCTTCATCTGAGAATAGTTTGCAAGTTAAACAAGCTTGACCCCAAGAGAATTACTGTGATTTATACAAGGATAATATTGGTGTTGTTTTCCACCAACAAATTTTTAAGGAAAATAGGACCATTTTTTTCATATGTTGATACATATTGCCAGAATGATAGACCAGGATATAGAAGAGAAGGCTTTTGCAGCAATTTCATTTCTACTTTTCATTTAGAAAAACACCTGTAGTGGGCAAACAAATGCAGTGGAAACATTCCATCTCTGGGGGCTGTGGGAGAACCATCACAAATCTTTCAGGTGAGAAAGGAGGAAATTCTATTCAAAACATGCGTGAAAGCTCCTTGAGGGTGTTCTCCACAGAAGTTTTTGCTTTAACTCTACAATATAGTACCAAGTGTCATTAGTTATGCTACTGCCTCCAAGTAACCAAAATATGAAAGCACTTGAGATGTCTAAATCATAGAATGCTTTGGGTTGGAAGGGACCAGTACTGGGTTTGTGTGGCCAGGTTTCGGTGGTGAGGGGGGGCTGCAGGAGTGGCTGCAGGAAGCTTCCAGAAGCTTCCCCCATGTCTGGCACAGCCAATGCCGGCCAGGTCCAGGATGGACTCACCACTAGTCAAGGCCGGGCCAGTCAGGAATGGTGGTAACACCTCTGGGATAACAGATTTAAGAAGAAGGAAAAAAGTAATGCACAGATGTCATTGTAGCCAGAGAATATGTGAGAAGGACAGCCCTTCAGATGTCCAGGTCAGTGCAGAAGGAGGGGCAGGAGGTGCTCCAGGCACCAGAGCTGAGATTCCTTCTGCAGCCTGTGGTGCAGACCATGGTGAGGCAGCTGTGCCCCTGAGTGCAGGGAGGGCCACGGGGATGCAGAGATCCACCTGCAGCCCCTGGAGGAGCCCACACCAGAGCAGGGGGTGCCTGGGAAGAGGCTGTGAACCTGAGGGAGGCCCGTGCTGGACCAGGCTCCTGGCAGGGACCTGCAGACTCGTGGAGAGAGGAGCCCATGCTGGAGCAGATTTCCTGTAGGACTTGCGATCCCTTGGGGGACTTAGATGGGAGCAGGCTGTTCCTGAAGGACTGCAGCCCCTGGAAGAGTGACCCACACTGCAGCAGTTTGTGGGGAACTGTTGCCCATGGGGTGGACTCACGTTGGAGAAGTTCATGGAGAACTGTCTCCCGTGGGAGGGAGTCTCCCAGGCTGTCTCCCAGGCTGGAGCAGGGGAAGGACTCCTTTTCCTGAGCAGAGGGAGAAACAACGTGTGATGAACTGACCATAACCCCTATTCCCATCTCCCTGCACTGCTGGGGAAGGATGACTATCCCCATACAGGACCTTAAAGATCATCTTGTTCCAAACCAACTGCCATGGGCAGGGACACCTTTCACATGACCGGGTTGCTCAGAACCTCATCCAGCCTGGCCTTGGACACTTCCAGGATGGGGCATCCACAGCATCTCTGGGACATCTCTGCCAGGGCCTCACCACCCTACAGTAAAGAATTTCTTCCCAATATCTAATCTAACCCTGCCCTCTGTCAGTGTGAAGCCACTCCCCCTCATCCTGTCACTTCATGTCCTTGTACAAGTCCCTCTCCAGCCCTCTTGTAGACCCTTTAGGCACTGGAAAGCTGCTGGAAGGTCCCCCTGAAGCCTTCTCTTCTCCAGGTTGAACAACCCCAATTCTCTCAGCCTGTAAGAGAGGTGCTCCAGCCCTCTCAGCATCTTTGTGCCCTCCTCTGGACAGATCATACTGAAGACTTAGGTTATCACATATTCATACAATCCAGACTAGCATCACCATCCATCTGCATTTACTGACCTGCACAGGTGTAAGCAGCTAACACGGCTTTGACCAAAACCTTTACATAAGATGAACAAGTATTTAATAAATAGAATAGTTTGTGTGGTTTTAGGTGCTTTCTCTGGCAGTAGTTCTGTCCTTGATAAAATGCAGTTAGACATGCACCACAAACAAAAGCATTGATCAGAAAGTTGCATTACAATCCCAGTTAGTATTGTTGCAGACGGGGCAGTTGCAGTAAATTGTTCAAACACAAAATAAATCAAAGAGGGTTTTACCTGTTTTTAATTTTTCCACGCTCATGGTATTAGAAAGCCATTAAATACTTGCAATAGCAGTAGCACCTATGTGTTTAATAGCTCAGACACAGCTTAGGCAATTAGAAGTTGTTTTATTTGGAAAAAATACATTAATATTGGCCAGGACAGCGTAAGGCTAAGTCATGGTGTTACTTGTGTGAGACTGACTGTGATAAGGAGATTATATGAGCTTGGCAAAGTGATAAGCCTCTGTGGATTGAATAATTTCAGAAGCTTGGGAAGACTGGAAGCGCTTTTGCTGCACTGAACAGCACAGAATTCTCAGATCCCTGAGCCAGGGCTGAGCAAGCTACCTGCAGAACCAGGGGCAGAATAGTCACACCAGGGTAACCCTGCCCCATGGCTAATTACCCATTTTTGCAGTTCACTCTAATCATTCAGAAGAGGGGGTACATGTAGAATAACAATCATCAACAAGCAAGGGAAAATAAATAATAAGAACTAAATATGCTGAAAAGAACCAAACCCAGAACACCCACCCTGACCATGCAGCAATAATTTATCTGAATTTATCTGAAAATTTCTCCTGCACACTTGTAACTTTACCTGATTTATTCCATTTTGTAAACAGAATTAAAGACTGGTAAGGCAGACACACCAGGATATTATTCTAGAAAGCCATGTACAAATGGCAGAATCAGCATCAGTGATTTGTGACTACTATTGAAGAAATTAGAAATAATTGCAACCTTTCATTACAAAACCTGTCATTTGGTATCTGCAAGCAATTTGGTGTAAAACTAATCTTGACGACTGAGTCATTGCCAAACCTAATAATTTGCTGCATAAACATTAAACCATATAATTGCTCAAGGTGAATGCAAGAATCTATAACATTAACTGTTGCTGTATCAAGACCAAACCATGCAGTTCTTGATTCAAACAAATTGGAACTGTAGGATCAGGCTTTTAATTTTCTTTTTTCTCTTTGAAGATAATGTGGGTTAACATGAACGAAAATGTCAGGAAAAAAATCCATCAGTGAAAGACATGACAACATTTCCATTGAGCATGCTTATTTTGGATTACTCACATGAACTGCTGAATTCACAAACACTGGGCTCAGGATTTTGCAAATTTATACCTAAACTGCTTCAGCAAAAACAACAACTTCACAATGTGAAGAATCCATTAGCATTAATCACAAATCAGATTAAACCCAACAGAGTTTTTCCACGTGTAGACTGTGGATCAAACATCCTCGCCACACACAGATAATAGTTATGCCTGGATTCTACATTCTGCTTCCATTTCTAAACATTTTTCCCCTAGAAGAATTCCTACCCAGTTTAAAATTTAAAAAACCCCAAACCCAACAATATAACTTACACCATAAAATGTAACTGATCTGTCCCTTCACCACCAGAACTTTCACCAGTTTCCTGTAAACCTGATGTAAAATCAGCATTTGTGTCATGGAAATGATATCAAAAAACTCCATTTGCAGCCTATCCTGTCTTGGCATCTACCATGGTTATACCCTAATGACTGTATGAATGTATTTTAACACGCTGCTGTGGGTTTAAGCCCAGCTGGACACCAGGACACATACCTATATGTATATCCTGCTTTTCTGTGACTTCTGTTCCAAGGATTTGGAGAGAAAGGTGGATTGGCAAGGGATTTCAGATGCTCCCACAACATGTGAAAATAAAGTTCAAGTCACAGCATGGTGCAAAGCATTATTGGAAGAGAAAAAGAAAAACCCTGTCCTACAATGTGTTGAAAGCTTCCCAAATGGTGAGAGTTATTTCAGAAAGTTTATTTTAGGTAAAAGAAAGCTTTTTCAAGGAAGTGGTAACATAGGATTACACATTACAAAAGGTTGCTTTCCAAAGCAAAGTAGAATTACTTTACTTATTCTTCTCTTTTCAATGTATCTACTTCTCTAGGACAGAGAGAAAATGTCTCAAAAAGACTAGAAAGTATCATCTGGTTGACAGCACATATGTATGCATGTGGGTAGATTTTATTTTTTAGCAAAACTCTAAGCTAGAAACTTGTTCCTTTAAAACATAAAATTATTAAAAGAAAAAACCTCTCCTTCATATTAAGTACTTGAGTAAAAAATATACTGGGTTTCCACAGAACTAGAAAGATTCCTCAGAATACTATTTTTTTACACATTTCAAGGAGCCTTGAAAAATTAAATGTTAGAAATTCATTCTACCAATTCTACCCTAAATCAAGCAGCTGCATCCCTAGGCCCAAATATGGCCTGTGTTCTTTAGCTTTAATCTGACAGAATCTCAGGAGCTAAACAGTTTCTTCCCCTCCTCTCCTACACTTCTGAATGAATAATTGGGAAATGAATTTGACTGTGATGTTGTGAAGAAAAACTTCCAAGACATAGAGACTGACTTTTTGCTGTAAGCCTAAGAAAAAAATGAAATCTAGAATTTTTTTATTATTATTATTACTCCTACAAACTTCACAGAGACTACAAAAAACAGAGTTCTAGTAACTACAGTTAAGAACTAAGTCCCTGGAAGGAAAAGGAGTATTTTTTTACATACTGAAGTTGTCCCTAGATTCAACCAAAGCAGGTAGAATATTTGATTTCTTTCATGCATTTCCAGTGCAAGTGACCTCTGTATACAGCCAGACACCTACATCAAGTGTAATGTTAGGCCTGTTAATGCAAACAAGTTCTTTATTGATCTACTGTAGTGAAGACTTGAGCCTACACAGTAAAATAACAAGGGGGGAAATCCCTGTACAATTTAAAAAAGGATTTTTTGGTTTGAATTAGTGGTTCTTAGAGCTCACTACCACAAAAGCTACTTCAGTGAATTTCACATAAAAGTGGAAATCTTCAACCAATTTTGCATTTATCATGATAGTCAAGTGTTCCAAGGTGCAAATGACTGAAACAACACAGAAAACAGACCGAAGTTTTATCTTATTAAAGCAATTCAAAGAAATTATTTCCCCTCTTGCACACAGTGGTATGAATGTAACAAACAGGCACTCTGTGGAAGGTCTAGGTCACGTGGGTGCCAATAAACCATGGCTTCTTTATGGAACAATAAGAAAATACGTACAAAGTTAAAAGGGTAAACTTTACAAGGAAGATCAGTAAATGTGAAATCGATTTTGCTCATTTATTCCCCTAATCTTGTCATGCTGTAATCGAGTTTCAAGTTAGATTTTCCCTGCCCCCTCATCTAGAATATAAGCAAGCAGCATGTTAAATCACTGCAAATGGACTCTGGCTTTCCAGACCCCAGGAGAGTGTGGCTGTTCACTAATGTATATCTAAAAATAGTTTCTTTTTGGTCAAAGCTCCTCTTTGTGCTCCTGAACATTAAATGGTGAGCAGATTTTTGATGGCCGATCACCATGAGATGAATTTTACTTCAAATTGTGCCCACACTGCAATTCAGTGAGAAATTCAAGTTTTCTTACTTTCACCCTAAACAATGCCATTGCCCCATTAATTCATTGCATTGTCTAAAGCATGAAAACCTGTAGAGTTTCACATCAAATATTTTCTTAGCTGTTACTAAGTAAAAAGGACTGAACACTTGAGAAGGCTTCTGCATAAGTCTGAAGAATGAGAAATACTTGCAAGGCTGGTCTTCTGTACTCAAAATCACTGCTCTGGTTCCTTCTGCAAAGGTTCTCTCTCAACAAAAACATTGAGCTTCAGTTACCAGTGCCTGTGTGCACAGAAATAGGCTTCCAAGTTTGTATGGCACTTGAGAACCTTAAAAAAATACTGAAAAAAAAAAAAGAGAACAAGTAAAAGCCCCATGTTTTTTGCACAATCATATAGATTAAGATTTTGTGGATAAAGCATACAAAAAGCAGAAGTACAGTTATAAAAGAAGCCTCAAAATATATGTTATACAAATATTAAAGTTATTAAAGCAAAACTCCTGGAAGTCCACTATAATTGCTTCTTTTATACCTGGCATTGCACTTCAACTGCTGAATTCCTTAGCTTCCAAGAGCAGACTTATGGAGATGCTGTACTATTTGATTTGGCACTATTCACAAACCTTGGCAGATGATCAAAAATAGAGGGCACAGAAGAGCAGGAAAAGCCTTAAGAAACTGTCTGGGCTGCTGTTGTTACTGCCTCCATAGGCAGAAAACTTGTAAGCACAGAGTAGCTGTATGATTCACTCTTGTTTAATTTTAGACTGCTTCTTTATGTACCTTGACAAAATAAACATCAGCATTTCTTCAACAGATATTGATTCACATCCAGCTTAACTCTCTTCACTTGCCAACAGGTAGAAATTTTATTTTTTCCTCTTTGCAGTATTTTGGAATGTATGAGTCATGTTGTACACTAACTGAAAACTGAAGACAAAACTGTTACAAAAAGCAGCAAGAAGTA
This sequence comes from Oriolus oriolus, assembly GCA_013400235.1. Lineage (NCBI taxonomy): Eukaryota > Metazoa > Chordata > Aves > Passeriformes > Corvidae > Oriolus > Oriolus oriolus. The sequence continues at coordinate 38,964 of VXBT01013922.1, forward strand.
AACAGGACAACTTAAAAGGTACTTTTAAAAAATTCCCAGATTAAACCATGATTAAAACTGGAAGATTTAAAACATTCTGTGTATAAATACTCAAGGGACGTAAAACTGATTTTTGCAACTTCAAGAGGACCCAGTAATAAGCTGGGGAGTCCTGAAAAGCTGCCAAGAAAATTGTGCTTGTGTAGAATACCAGGGGGAGAGGGAGGGGAGGATGTCTAAGTCACCCAGAGGCAGTAGAAGGTTGTCCTAGGATGCTTACACATGACTGGAAATTCACAGGAAAGCCTTCCATGTAAACAGGAACCCCCAAATATCAATACAATCACGAAAAAAGCTTTTACATGCAGTGCTCGACTCCTCACAAGATCAGGCCATGTCCAGTGACAAGGCCCAGAGAAGACGTAAGAGTCGCTCACCAACGACCCAGTGCCCCCATTTGCTGCCCCCAGCAGCAGGTCCTGGAGACAAAGCACACGGTATTGGATGTCTGTCCTGCCTCTGCTGCCAGCATGAACCCTCCAAAACCTGCATGGGCAGAGGACACTTCACTTCTGCTGAGCAGGGTCTGGTGGGAGCAGGGAGGGAAAGAGCAGGCTCACGACTATTACGGGGAATTAATGCTCTGAGCAGTTTAAGTCCTATTCAGATTTTGACTTGGAGAGCTGCCAGGTTTCCAGGGAAGCAAGTCATACAGAGCAGCTGCTGCCCAGTTATGATCTTCTCTCTCCCCAGACTTCCTCCACAAACATAGAGCAGATCCTTGTAGGCAAGCTGGGGCTTTTAAAGGCCCCCACAGCTGAGAGAGGGCCTGAGCTCTTCGCTTGCCTACAGCTTTGGGTATTTGTCCTCCCCAGCTCTGCACTGCAAGTGGAGAAAAGCAGATTGTGCTCTGTGCAGCATGGCAATGCTGGGTGATGCCCTCAGGAGAATGAGCAGTGGGAATGAAACACAAAATAAACTTTCCCAGTTTGTGCACAGCCCCTTGTGGCTCAAGAGTTAGGAGAGTCAGATGACGGAACCTATAGCCCAGCCACCAGCAGACAGAGACACGCTTTGTAAACAGCATCACGCTCAGCTACAAAGCTCAGTATGACTGTTGTGCATAAGAAATGAATCCTCACAGAGGATTACATAAAAGCCATCCCAGAGTCCTCCTCCTTTTTCAAGATTTTGAGATTACTTTCCCTTTCCTCCTCATCTGCCACTCCTGCCTGCACCATGCTTGGGGACAGACATGTCCCTTAGCCAGCACGAATGCAGAAAAAGTGCCTTCTTCTGAACAATGCTTTCATCTCCTTATTCCAAGACTTTTAAAGTCTTTTATGGTCAACTCTGCTCAGGTTTGCTGCATTACAAAAAGTGAAGCAAAGCTCCCCAAAGTCAGATGTTTTGTCTCACGTCTCTTTTGACAGAGAGCCTGAAGGCTGTACTGCTAAATACGCTGCTTGCATATGTACCTGTACAAGTGCATTAAACTGAAGGTCTCTGTTTCTAAGTTAAATGTTCAAGTGCTTTACTATACTACTTTGACAGGTATTCTTGTGACAGTTCAACACCAGGAGCATTCCCTACAGACAAATTTTTTTTACTGATTTCCTTCAAACTTCCTTGCAGAGTGCACTGTGTGATTACTGGGTTGTTGTTCTGAAGCTCAACTTCGCAAGTGAGCAGCATCCAAGAGTGATGCATGTCTGTACAGTTGTATTAGACAAAAAAAATTCATCTAGTGGCCAAATTCCAGTTGCAGTTATGGTCCCTTAATGAAATTACATCTTAATGGAACTGACCTAGTTATACATTAAGACTACTGTACCTAAAATATAACATAGATGGAAACATATTCTTTGCCATTTAAGCTGCAATTTGCAATATTGATTTTAACCCCAGATGAGACCTTGATCTAACTAAGTGCGCTGTGAATGCAAAAATCCTGACCTCCAGACCAAACAGTTGTTCTTTATTATAAGTGCAAGCAGACTGCCTCACATGTGGGTGACGGATGTGACCCAAATCTCTCAGTGAACACTCTGGTTTAAAGAGTAATCCTGCTGCATGCAGCATTTTTGGTAGGAAAGCTACACCAGAATGCTCACCCACACAAAGTAATGACTGCAAGTTCTCATTAACACCAAGAACCACCAGGGTATTTCCATGTGAAATAGGGAAAAAAACAAACCCAAAAGTTAAGAGTTCTAGTTTGCAAACAAAAAAAGTAATCTTTGATTCCTTTATAGCAGAAAAAACGAAATTGTGATTCTAAGGAGTACAGGAGGCAGGTTCCCTAATTCTGCTCTGTGCCTTTCAAAGGATATCCTTAACGAATTATTAGACTTTATATGACTGAACTACACCCTCTTTACAAAGTGGACTCCACATCTAAACCATGGAGCAAATCAAATGTAGTGGACCCTTTTAATCCAGGAGAGCCTCTCTATGTGACCGGCAAGACAGACTCTCTTTAAACTGATCTGTTTAGTTTGATAGGCAGTTATAAATGTTCATCTCTCTTCCCTTCTTGCAGACAGGAAGGGAGCAGCACTGTCCCAGGACTCATATTCTGGACATCACTTTACATTAAATCATTAGAAAGTAAGAGCACATAGGAAGAGCAACAGGAAGCAGAGGCAAGTATTCTGCAGTACTATAGTTACTATAAACTTCAGTTTTAGATAAGGAAATCCATAAGAAAAATCAACCCAAACAACCCAAAATATAATCAAGCTCGTATTTACCAGAGTTTCAGCTGATTTACTTGAATGGAACCAGAGTGGTCTGCATGGAACTGGGATTAAGACTAGAGTTACTTGCTTGCCAATGCTTCTGATTTGTAAAGGAAAATAAAAATATCACAACTGCAGAAAACATAAGAGCATTATCCAAGTTGTCAACAACTTTAGAGGACATGAAATTAATTAATTCAATGTCCCCAGACTTTTCTGAACAGCAGCAAGTTTAACATAAATTTTCAAAATGTCAAACATGAAAGACCACGGCCATGTCTGACTTAGAATGTGACCTTTGATCAGTCATTTTCCTCTTGGCCCATAATTTCTGGGTCGTGTTTACTTACACATTACAGTGTTGCATGGACTTAATATCGGTTAAATGAGTTCAGTGCTGCAAGGAGCTCAGTGCTTACTATGGTTGGGAGTCTGATCTCAGGAGATGGGCTAGGAAAGAAAATAACTTATCTTCACCGCTACAAAAGACAGTGAGAGTGAAAAATCCTAAACAATTCAACTATTTTTCCATGCCTCAGTAAGTCTTCAGGGTAAGATTCTGGAACAAAGACTTAACATTATTATTTAGAAAGTTATTTCAAAATGCTCAAGAAAGACAAGGAGAATACTACTAAAGAGAAAAGAGTGGGAGAAAAGTTACTTTCTAATAGGAAAAAATCGTGCGCTCTTCCCACAGCACTTCTCCCTACTGTGTGACAGTTTATTTTATGCCTCCATAATGGTTTTATTTTTGAACAGGATAACACGGAAGTTCTTGGGAAGGTACTGCTTCATGACCATTATATAAATTTTTCAATGGTGCAGGTAAGATCAGAGAATTCTGAACTTTGCTAACAGAAAACACAACTTTCTGCCAAGATGACAATCAAGAAGCTTTGAAAAGATCTAAAACTTCATCAGTTATATGAGCAATCACAAAAAACTCACCAAACATTTTTCCCAGAACTCTGTGAGAAGAAACAGAAAAAAATATACCACAGTGTACATTAGGCGTCACAGAAGCACATATTACATTTGCCCTTCAGATCAGCACCCTGCAAGTCATGAGTGATACACTGGAGTCCTCCTTTTCCTCAAAACTTCTGTATGGAAGAAAAGAGTTGAGTATGCAGCAAAGCAGAAGCATGTGTACCTCAATGTCATCTCATATTCTAAGCAAGTATTGTTTTAAATTATTTTACTAACACAACAGATCATTTCTTATTACATCTAGTTTTTCACCCTTAGGCTGAGGGTCCTGTAAGGCACTGACAGGACCTCTTTGGACAGCATCCAACTGTCCCCCTCAAAACTGTGACATTTACTTAGTGAGAACTAATTCAACTATAGTAAAGTACAGCAAACAACTGAGATGGTTTGGCTTGATTTTACAAAGATGAGCTGCAGTGAAACTCTGAAATAAATGATAATGCCAAAGGAAAAATTCTCCACTGTTGTCAAAGTGTTCAGAAAGTGTTAACATGGTTCATTCATTTTCAGCTGCAGTACCATGTTGAAAACATACTTTTGCTGGTCTGCAGTTGATTGATGTACATTACTCATATCAGGCTAATGGCACTTTATTTTCCAACAGTAGCAAGTAATGAGTGACCTTGAGTGCATATTGTTTTGCTGAGAGGTTTTGTTGCTCTGTGTACTCTGTGAGCACCCCCAAGGAAATGAGGGCCCTGTATTGGTGTTTTTCAGCAAACCTCATTTCTTTCATGGCTTTCTGTAAAAGAATTTGATACAGGGATAGAAGCTAACCTCAGTGAGTAAATGAAATATTGATCCACACTACTCTGGCCTTGCCTTCACCTTGTCCCAGGGCTGTGAGTTACTGACTTTTCCGTTTTGGCTGTAATAGGAATTATTACAACAGGCCTGTGCGAGTAATTACTTGGCATGGCAAAAAGGAGGGTCCATCATATATTTCTGTAGAGACGTTAGTTTCCATCAGGCCAGCAGTCTGCTTTTTTGGCCCTGTCTTTCCTACTCTTGATTCAATTCCTTTAACCATCATTAATCAAGTTCCTTGTCAGTAGAAGTTTATCAAAAGTATTAAGTGAGCAAGGTTGCATGGCCTCCTTAAAAAAAAAAAAAGTCAAGAAAAAGAAGCACCAATGCAGGGCAGTAAATTTCAAAATATGGAAGGCTGGTTCCATGATATATATGAGTGTCTCTTCAGCTGGAATGAGCAGTTTGTTTTAATGATAGATATTGTAGTTTGAGCCGTGATAGAATCCTTCTCAAGTTTATACGCCACAGACTATCATTTATGAGAGACCATGTGTTTCTAAATGGTGAAGGTCATGGCTGATGGCAAAAGTAAAAGCAGTGGTGATTCATTAAAAATAGTTAATAGGGCCTGCTGTTGACAGGGATAAATAGCAACACCCTGCATTTGCAATCCACAAGCAACTAGTTTAGGCAATGCTTCTTCCGTGTTTTCACCACCCCCAATTGCAAGACAGCTGCGAACATACACGGAGACATCAGCAAGATTGCTTCCACCCTGCTAATAACAGATGCAGGATGGATTTCCAGTGTGAATGACTTCTCTGGATACAGCTTTTCCAACTAGCAGCTTTGACAGACTGACTAAACATCCAACTCACAGTGATGTGTTAGCTAATAATCAAGTTTATGCTGTACACTGAATTCTTAGGGACCAAACACATTTACTAACTACTCTGCTGGGATCCCGTCCTTCAGTTTGAACACCAGCCGATGTCCCAGGTGAGCCCACATGACATCAATGGAAGCTTTGCTGCATAAAGGGCACTAAGATGGGACCTCACAGCCTTGGAATGACTAAAATACTAATGATCTTTATTGCATCCTCAGTCAGAAAAACTAATTTCCTTAAGGCATTTTTGTGCTATTCAGAAAATGAACTCTCAGAATTCAGCTAGAAAGAAAATATTTTAACTGGTTGTTGTGATGCTGTTCCTTTTTTTTGTTTTGACTTTATTTTTAAAATGCAAACACACAACAATCATCATTAAAACAGAGATTTACTCCACTTAGTAAAGTTTACAAATATAGTTTGCCAAACGGATTTGGGACTGCACTTTAAAAACAGAGTTTGATGAATGTTCTGTCATGGACACAACTCTACAGTACCTACCAATAGCCTATAGATTGCCTATGGTTTTGTTTGGCTGGTTGTTAAATACAGAGGGAAACTATTAATATATAGTCATTGACTTCAGAGAACAACTAATATATAGTCATTATTTCCAGACTAAAATACTGGAGAGAGAGGTGGTCCACATTTAATTTCTGATCCTCCTTTGCCAACCTATTGTGTCCCTCCTGGCATTTCCCTCCCTAACACATTAAAACACGTTAAAGTGAGCTATCATCATTTATTTGAGGAGAAAATTTTGTTGATCATTCAGCTCAAGTCATTTCCTCCTCAAGTGAGCTTTGTCTCAACTATTTAGAGAGTTCCATTTCTTAGCTGACCTTGAAGCACCATCAAAATGAATATGATTAATGACTTCCCTGGGAGTTGATCATGCTCTTCTTGAGTGGACACTGGAACAGTGCAAATAACAGCAGCAAAGGAAAAAAAGAAAAAAAGAGAAATCTTCTGGTTAATCAAAAATAGTAACAAAGAGAGGAAATGAAAGAGCATCCATTAAGGCTTGGTTAATTCTGCCATCTCCAGTCCTTTTTTCTTCATATGATGCATATGCTTTGCAGCTGCCTAGATCAGAGCTGAAATCCTGTAATTACAGAAGCTCCCTGACTTTCTTTCCTCTTCCTTTACTGTGGAAAAAGAAGGTTAATTTTTCCTTACTTGATAGCTGCATTTTAGGCAAGCTAGGAAATAGGTCCATGTTGTCTAGCTGATAACCCTTCTCAAAATGTAGTTTTGTCTCAAATGTTTTCACCTTTTTCAGGCACTGATTAAATGCTACTTCCCTTGGCCAATCATCTGCAGAAACAACACCAGCCTCTAAATTAGAGAGGCAGACAGTGAAAAATATTTGATTACTAAGTAGAAAGGTAAATGAGATATCTGTTGTGATTATTTTAATGCTTATCTTTTGATACTTCTATAAAAGGATCAGTTACCCTAATATAGTCATCTTGAGAAAGACAGTCTGCAGTGGTTACAAATTGACTTTTTATGGAGAAAATAAGACTGTTCCTAACCTATTGCACTGATATTATATTTTGTTAATATTTTATGAAATAAAAGTCCTCCCATTAAGGGTGGCAAATTGCTTTATAATTATAGCACTTCGCACACTAGAATGACTACTTCATTTTATGGAAAAAAGCTCCAAATACAATTTCATTATCATCCAGTGTCTTTTCAACCTTCTAAAGGTTTCAGCAGAAAGCACTGTTACATGCATCTCCAATATCTCCTTTTTCAAATATTAGTTCAATTTAAAGAAAAGAAAATTATGACTCCTGTTCCATTCTGCTCACTCTTAATGAAATAGTTGTGTCCAGTGAACATTTGTACCTAGATCTAGATGAGTCAAATGAACAACGTGAACAACTATAAAATATGGACCTTTTAACTTCTATATTCAAAGGTTGATTTATATCAGTCTGAGCACTGAGTTAACTCAAGTGGTTTAGAAACAGATTTAGTTAAATCTGTGCAAGTCCCTGGTGCAGTCTCTCTTAAATCAGTTTAAGAGAAACTTAAATCAATTTAGCCTGATGTGGTTTATAGATCTGCATTGGTTTCTAGACCAATTTAGTTAAAATAGGTATCCAAGTTATAATCAGACAGTCCCCCAGTATATCACTCTGATCTCAACCCGAATCCATACACTTCTGCAGTTCTCAGGTGAGAGCAAAACTGCAGCACCAAAGAATTTTTTTTCATCTTTCCTCTTTGAAGATTTTGGTGGAACCATTAAAGCCTTCTGCTGGAAAGCATCAACAGTCTGGCATATGTACAATCTTGTCTCCTGCCTGAACAGCCCAGGGACAGTTTTGGTGCCTAGGCCTGCAAGCTCAAAGGTTATTTGATTTCCACTGGAGTGATTTGCTTGTCTGCTAGAAGATCGTCACTGCAGCACTATAAATACTGCAATATCAAATCTATATTGCAAATGAAAGCTCAACTGATATGTGTAAATGGGAAATGTTGACAGTAAAATACGCCGATTCTAGAAGCATTAATTCTAAAATACCCTAATTTAATCAGACATGATGCAGAAACAGCTATCAATCAAAAAAAAACAAACAGAAAACCAAATAAACAAGCTCCCCCTCCCTCAACTGTAACAACTTTTTGGAATGATCTCTAGAGACCATATTGACTCCATACTCACAAACAAAGCAACAGCAACAGTAAAGCAGAAAATCACCCCAAATCCAACCCCAAACAGAGATACTTTGAACATCAATAAGGCTGAAATGTAGCTTTTGGACACTGAAGATTTCAGCCAATTTAAATGTCAAAATGGGAACAAACTGATTGTCCTGACACAAGCCCAAGACATAAGGATCAAGAAACTCCTATTATTCAGTACTGTGAACCCTTCCAAAACACTGCCTAGCGTATAAACCTCTACATACTAGGTTTGGTTTACTTTTGGGGTTTTTTCCCACTACACACAGAGAATAAATTTTATATTTTTACTCTTTCTTTTTTTGTCTTCCCCCCCCCCTCTTTAGATTAGTGCCATGACATCTTGTCCTCCAGTTTCTGGTTTTACATTTTTAATTGCTAACCAGCGAGCTTCAGTGCTTGAGGAAGGTGCAGGATGCATCTTCTGCATCTGCAGGATAAATGTCATTTCCTCCATATGTGGAGCATTGTCCCTGCACCACGTATGTTTAATAAAGTCTGGTATTTACTTGCCAAGAAGATACAAAAATAAGTTGCCATTAACTCTTCCACTACAATTATGTTTTATGAATTTCAGCCCTTCACAGCCAGTTCACTGCACACAAATACTTTGTTAATTTAAAAAGGTAAATTCTCCCTGTGGCACAACTTGTATGGTCAGACATCGAAGAAAACATGTCATTATTTCTGTTAGGAAAATTGTTCTAGCTAATGGATTTTCATTCAAATATACTTCTGAGTTAAAAAAATATTAAAACCAACAGAGCTCTAAACACTGAACTAAGGACATTAAAAGCCAGGCACACCTTTCTATTCCCTTCTGTCTGTCTCTGCAGATAAAATGTAACTTGGTCTTTCTTTCAAAATAAGCAAGCAATATAGTGCGCAGTCAGGATTGTATGAGCTTATTCTTCTGTGATAATAATTTTATTATTATATAATCACCCAAAGCTAGAAATAAAAAATATTCTGGGCTGAAATTACTCTTGTCCTATTTTTTTGCCTAACATAGTTTGGCAGGATGTTGTTGAGCTCTGTTTCATGGGACCTTACAGTAAAAGTATGACAGATGTCAAAAGGACAACCAAGACACTGAGCTGGCAGATGAAGCTGAGGCAGCACACAGAGAGGTGTCTGAAACTTGCCTTTGTGAGTGCTTTGAGTGAGTTATGAAGGTCTTGCTTATTTTAAATGGTTTGTTACTGTCAGGGACAGATTCCAGTGGGTTTTTGATATTTCCTAGAACCTCAGGATCCCTGCACCCTGTGAGTGGAAAGGATATCAGTGAAGGAAGATGTCCTCACTCATACAGACTGTTAGAATGTAAGCCAAAGATCAAGTGCTATTTTGGTTTAAATACACCCCCACACAAGACACTTCCACATCTCATTCTTTGTTGCATTTAAAGACTGGAACATGAATGGCTCCAGACTTCAGTTATGGTGTGGAGGAAGAGAAGGGTTTGAGCATTCATGGTAATAGCTGAAAAGAGCAAGAGGGAGGAGGGATTTTTTCCAGTCTTGTTCTAGCCTGCAGCCCCCCTTCTAACACAGTATCTGGCTCTGGGATGACATCACTTGAATGCAAACCCAGACCTTTCCCTCATCCCCAAATCCTATTACATACTACCATTTTTACACATCAGGACCCTTAAATTATTTCTGCACTGGCTCTGTACCAATATAAGCACTGGAAAAAATTCAAAACATTTTTCAAGGAAAATTTTCAAGGATAGATAGATAGAATGACCAAGAATATAAGTGTTCTGAGATGTACAACAAATATTCACTCATTATTATTTTCAGCATTTTTGGGAGGAAGCTCATTCTGCTGTGCATACCCTGTATGCTTTCCCAATACTTGTGTCTTAGACAAAAACACACCTACCAAAAACGGTTGATGCATTAGAGGGAATACTTGAGCTTCTTATCCAAACACAAGCCTTTTCCTAGTTTAGTCTTATTACTTATCTGGCTTATGCTCCCCAGCATTTTAAATGGGAATTGCTTTGGTACTCGTCAAACAAACCAAAGTACGGATAACTGAAATTGATAGATACTGCTATTGTTTTATAAGTGAATTCCCCTGGTACAGATCAACTGATGCCTGTTCCTTTCTGGGTTTTTTTGTCTTTTTATTTTCATTCTAATAACATAGCTTTTGCTGTTATAAACAAAAAGGTGATACAAATGCATATTGAAATGCAGCACATTACATTTCCCAGCGCCTCTCAATGGCACAGTATTTCAACAAACTGTCAAAATGGCTAAAAACTGCTACTGTTGAGAGTCTCCTGCTTCCAGCAGAACAAAGAATAGGAACAACTCATCTCACTTAAGTCAAAAGCTTACTTTACCTTTATGTTTTGTACTGCTTAAATCCCTACACAAAACTTATGCACATCTTTAAAGATTGTTTTGGGAAAACAGATAGATAGACAGATAGATAGATAGATAGAGATTCTGCCACAATCCAAAGTAAATACTGGTACTTTCTGGTAACGAACAGTGCATTAGAGCCTACAGGGTTTTTCTCCCTCTTTTGTTTCCTGTTCTCATTAAAATATTTTTAAATGAAAATGTCATTGGTATGTCACATTATTTCACCCACAGTAAACTCTCAGATGCTCATTACTCTTATTCTTGAGACAAATGTTGGTCTAAGAACAAAAACCTTTCTCCCCTTAGGAGAAGAAGGAATAGTATAAAAAAGGAAATATAAACTAACTCATCAGCAAACCCCATTCAATTCAGAATATTGTTCCAAATGTTCTAGTATTAATTTAATACCCTCAAATTGCAACATTCACTTAATTCTAAGCATTATCTTAAATTTTCTGCAGTATACATTTGTATTTGGAAAACAACCTTTATTTAATACACTGAACAAGACCATGGAATTCTAAAACCAAAGGGTTAGAAATTAGAGAAAATCTGATTAGAGATAGATGCAGAAAGATGTAGACCCATAGAACTAAAGTACATGAAATCAAAGGCCTGGAAACAGTGCTCCCAACCCGACTGTTTAATTAATGTTTTTCCAATCATCATTATTCCTAGATGAATCTCCATAGCAATTATTAATCCCTAGATAAATTATTAGCACACACACATATGTATTCATTCTAATCAAGAGCGTCACACAATTCAGAATTTAAAGCACAAAAGGACAAATATCAGAAGCAGGTTGAATTTTGGAACACTAAGGCTTTGTATCCAAACTTCATCAGGCAGAGAAAACCCAACTAAGCCTTGAAATACATATGTGACTTGCTTCTGCCACCTGCAAGTAGGGATGCCTGACTGCAAAATTCAAATGCAAAATCCTTGAGGTGTTTTAGGGTGGCCCACTCAGTAAAAAGATTTAATCACAGCAATGAGTTGCAGGCTTTGCGTGTCATTTTTCAGACACTGAAAAGACTGCTGGTACCACCAATGGACAAATTTGTTAGAGGAAGAAACTTCCACAATTGGAGACTAAAGTTTTATCAGCTTCTAGTAGGTAGTTCTAAATTACCCCCCTTCACAAAGGCTATTGATTTCAAAAAGCACAGTAAATGCAGCTATTATCTTTGAGTTCACCCACCAAGACCACAAACGTGGGTCCTGTCCTAACACACACAGTTTTGGGGAGTCAGTCCTCTGTTTTATTTTGGCCAGGAGCTCATTTCTGACACGTGCCTGTTGGGAAAGAAGGGGCAAGAAAATAATCTCTTTTCTGACAGTAATATTCCCAGTAAGGAAAACACTCAAATGCTGCCTTAAAACTGGCAGGTTATTTAAATTATTGCCTCCTGTAAGTTTAGATAAAGTCAGATACAGCTTTTGAAGTCTGTAAACTGAACCCTTTATTTTCAGAGGCTTTTGGGTCATGGCATGACCCAAACCAAAATAAAGGTGTAGGTAATTATGAAACAGAAACTTCAAATCAGATTCCAGCTTTCTGATCCGCAAAGCCCATTTTTTTCCCTAGTGCTTTCCTTTAAGCCAAGTAATTAGTGCTTTATGAGAGATCCTAATAGTAAAACTGAAGCTCCATCTGTGACTGTTTATACAAATTGCATTCCTCATCATGTATTACTAGTGGTGCAAGAGAGAAAGATGTGTATTATATATTCCCATATTTCTTGGGGTGATGCTTTTAAGAGCCGTATTTTGTTTACAGAAGAAAGAAGTATTGCCAAAATAGTGACTTCAGAAATAGCTGTAAATTGCCACCAAAATAAAAGTAACAAGACCATTTTGTTGCAATATATATTAAAATACTAATTTGTAGGCTCTTCCTTAAAATCTCCTTAAGACAGGTAAACAATACTTTTGTACCATGAAGGAGGTAGAGTGCCTACAGAAACAAATACATAAAGTAAGTGATGGCTTAGGTTTTAACTCTTATATTTTTCAAAATTCTGTATTCCCAGTGTATAACTCTGAACTGTCCTGCAGCCTGTCAGCTGCTGCTCTCTCATGCTAAGACAGACATAACAAAGCCTCTCCAGGCCTGCCCTCCAAGGACACCCACACCATCCTAGGCCCAAAATGTGTAATCCAGCATCTTGAGGAGGGGGGCAAGCTGAGGGGCAGTTCCATCATTAGCTAAAGTTTAATTGGCAAATTTATGCTGATGTGCAAATGGACCAAACCTATAACAGTGTGAAGAACTCGTGACTCGTCCATCTTGGGTGCAGCGTTTGGCCTGCCCAGGGTGTGCCTCTGAAGGCCTTTTGGATAAATATCCACCTTTATTCCCTTACTCCTGTCTGGTCTCTGTTTCCAGGTTGGTCTCTTTAGGCATCAGAAGGAAACCTTTTCTGAAGCTTGATTTTGAAACACTGAGCAAAACCAAAAAGAAACTGTTAGCTGAAATACTGTTGTAGTGCAACAAATGAAACATTTCTATAAGCCTTGAGTTCAATGGCAAACATGCAGGCCAGGGCAGAAGAGGTGGAGGAAGTTTCCCAAGCCTGAGGCTGCGCTGGCAGGGCTGGCACAGCAGTCTTTCTGCCCTCCACCCCAAAGAGCAGGGGCTTTGTCTTCCTGGCTGCCTGGGGGCGGAGGGTCACCAGTGCCAGCGCTCCCTGGAAGAGCAGCACCACAGAAAGCTGAGTGAGCACGAGGGGATGCAAGAGAGAGGCCCAGCCTGGGAGCCACTCGAGCCAGCCCAACTTCGAATAGCAATGAACTGTACAACTACATCCCTGAGGCTGACAGGTTTTAGTTGCAGAGGGTATAATATAAAGCTTGACTGGTGCTATCCTGCTTCTCAGATTACGTATGCATGGCAACTTTTAAAAGTTGTCACAGACCTATCCAGACAAGTTTCAAACACCTTGATATTAATACAGAAATACAGCTTGAGCTCCTTCCAACAGAGCTTAGCTGATCATTTGCAGTTTGGATGTAAAGCCAAAGTGCTGTTAATTCACACTGTCCTACCCACAGCTATAATTAATGCCAGTATGGCAGATATCTTCATACCCCAAGAATTTGCTTGGAATCCACATGAGCATGTCCACAAACATCTTGCTGCCAAGTCTTGTAGCTTCAGAAGCAAACCAGTCAGCTTCCCACAAACACACTCTAACACCAATAAAGCTTTTCATTAGCTACACTTCCTCCTACATGGGGGGGTATTTTTACTTCGAGCCAGCTTTTTTAGGCACCAAGTAAAAATACCCCTCTATGTAGGAGGAAGTGCAATTTGGTTTTAAATCCAGAGCATATTTGTCACAGCTAAATAAACATATAGTTTCAAAATAATACCTACCTAGCCATATTCTCTAAAGGGTTTTAAATGAGTAAACAGAAATTATGTTTTAATATGTAAAAGGCTGCTGCAAGTACTTCCCCATGGCTCCTTCTCCATTTTGGCTCCCACAGGGCCTTTGCCCTTCCCAGAACATTCCCTGTCCAGAAGAAGGCTAAGACTTTAACACACCACCACCGAGAAATTACACTATTTTTGACTGAGATCAGACTTGAAGTTCAAATAATTTTTAACAAAAGACATCTAAAAGAGGCACAGTGGTCCCAAAGCACTGCCTCATCCATCCCCAGGTGTGCTAAGCCAGCGAGGAGTGACAGGGACGTGGGGGCTGCCCTGATGGCACGGTGGGACCGGCACCCTGGCCCTGGAAAAGGTGAGCTCCCTCCATTTCCACAGAGCCTCAGACAGTTGCTGTGTCCCCCACACAGGCAAAAGGATCTTCTGACTGAAGAAAAACAGAGACAGGGGCAGAGTCAGCCTCACTGAGCACAGCAACAGCGAGGTGGAAGATGCAGCCTTGTTCTTCTTCGTCCAGTTGTGCCGGTCCCTCCACAGGCACCGGGAACCTGTGCTGCTTCCCCACAAGTCATCACAGAGCACAAACTCCATTTCAGTTCCTGACCCTGCTCAGGCACGGGTGAGCCACTGTTATCACTTGGCTTTTAGTCACTGCAGCATCCCTGGCCTGGGACATCGCTTCTTTTCTGTGACAGGACCTGATTCCCACGGCCAGAAATGTGCAGGCCCGAGAGGCAGCCCCGGGCTCCGCACAACGAGCAGCTGGGATCAGGACTATGGGACATTTTCTCTGCTTTGCCTCATTTCTACAGAGCGGGCACACCTCAGCTCACATGAACACCCTCCCCACTGTGTGGGCATTGCTCAGGGAAGGAGGATCTCCATGGCACCTTCAAGGCAGCTGCTGTGCAGGAACTTCCCCGTGCCCCAGAGAAGCTCCCCAGGCAGAGGCTGCAGCTTTGGAGCTGTGAGAAGTCCCCCGATGTTGCAATTACACTCCAGCATTGCCACCTTTTTGATGTGCCTAAGCTCAAACATCGAATGGGTCGCATGAATGGTTATTTTTCAGCATCGTACTCCAGACTCTTCAGAAGGCTGCTCATACATCATGCAGTATAAAAGCTAATACAATTCCAGGAGCTGTAGTACATGGCCAAGGTCAGGGACATTTTCTCTGCACTGGCACTTTCCGAGCACTTAACAAAAGCTTGCCTTAAACAATAGGTTTGTTATGATAAAGACAAAACAGGCCGCAATCCTGAGGAGCGATGGGATTGTGTTTATTGTTTTAACCTTTGCAGGCAATGATAGTTAAGAATTGAGAAATCCAAGGTAATGCACAGTTAAGGGGATAATTTGCATGATTATTTATCACTATTTCTCACACATATCAAGAGCTACTTACAAATGGCCTGCTAAATACCTATTTGTAAATACAGATACAGGATTTGTGCATAGCAGATACCCTGCCTAGTCTGACTGCACGGCTACAATCCCAAAGCCCTAGGAAATAATCAGTGTGTGGAAAACAGAATGCAAGTATTTAAATAATTCAGAACTACAGTATTCAAACCCAAAATTTTGCTTTATTTATTCTGAAAAAATACACCCAATTCAAAGGTCTTATATTAAAATGAAGTTCTAGGAAGAAAAACCTTGCAATTACCAATCTTCTATTCCCAAATAATGCTATTTTTAAGTAAATATCCACAAATCAAGTTAACTTTATTACTTTTATTACTTTAATATTGGTAATGACTGTTAGCAACACATTTACAAATGCTACTTGAGAAAAAGTGGAACATAATTAAATGCAATATTAAAAAATAAAACCAGCATGGGTTTGGAGCATCTGAATGTTAGCCTTCCTCATGAAATAAATTTTTTAAAAAATAAATAATACATACAGTACTCTGCCCACACTGTAATTTGTCAACTGTTGAGGAAATTGGCATGTCTTTTCTGCTGATTTATTGGTTAATCCCAACAATTCACTGCAGAAAAGGCCAACAATGAATTACAATGCAAGGAAAAATTAAGCAGCACGTTTAAAAAGTGTTTAACTACACAGCCCTTAAAGCAAATTTCAAAGTTCTCATACACCTAGCTAAACTATTTTGGGTACTACGGTAGACAATATTTTCTTTCTCTTTTACGTGTTATAGCCTCTGTAGTAGCTTTGCTACCATTGATTTCAAAAATGTTTGAAAAATATACAACCCTTGGGTTCCCAAAATATAAAACATGAAGGGGTGCTGGATCTATTATGTTGATTTCCTAAGTACTGGGACTCTGGGTATTTCTGTGCATCAACTAAACAAAGCATTTAGTTTAAACCAGTGACTCATCATGCTTATTGCAATGGGATTTTTTTGAGCATGAGGCAGGTTTTGAAATAAAAATACCCCAACACAGGACTATGCCCTTCTAGACTTACCTTATTTTCACATAAAATAACCTGCACACCTTTAAATTACTATTCATTTAATGTAAGTTCCTAGAGAAGTGTAACAAAAGTCAGAGGTACAGAGTTTCTTGAACTCTGAAGGGGAATCAAGTAAGGCACCAGGGAAGGCAGGACTCCAGGTCCCCCTTTCCCTGTCACTCCTACACTCCCTCACAGCCTTCAGCTAGGACTGAGCTGTCAAGTTTGATACTGGTTTTCACATTGTGTTTCTAGCTTCAGCTGATACCTGTAAAATATTGGTAATCAGACTTTGCTTTCTCTTAGGCTTTACCATGCAAGAAATAGAAAATAAGGAACACCTTCAGCTGAGGTAATAGAAGCCATGCAAATTAAACCCCACTTGCTGCTTTGGGACACAATTCAAAGCCTAACTGTAGTCAATGGGAGTCTTGAAAAAGTACAGCAGGTTTGTAGCAAACACATTTTGAGGGCAAATCTACACTGCATGATACAGAAAAATACCAGAGGCAGCTTACAGTTCATATCTGGTTTATACCTTCAGCTTACACCCTCTTTTTAGGTAAGACCTTTGAAGAGAACATTGGGCTCCTCTGTGGCTTCAGTTAGGTCTTCTGTCTCCTGGTGCTTCTTTTTGAGAGCTGTGCCAGATTCTCAATAACTAGTTTTCAACCTGAATTTATTCAAAGCAAAATTATGCACATTTGTTCTCCCACCAGATCTGCATTAGCTTAATTATTGTTTTGGGGTACGCAATGAACATGATTGTTTATGGGTTGTGTCTCTTAATTTTGGCCCTAAATTATCTCTGTTGTAACTCTGTCCGATGCTGTGTAATTAGGTACATGATTGCACATTTCATTGGAATTTCTTTAAATTGAAGTTCCACAGCATTTTTCAATTCCATACACTCAATTCCCTAAACTCTTCAGAGCAGTTCATTTCATTGATCTATCCTTAACTGATACATTTCTAAATTCTTCCCTTCTGACATTACTGTGATGTTTATGTACCTTCTTCCATGTAATTTAAACTGAATCACTTGTGATCACTTCTTTCAGTTATCATCTCCCCATTCCCTGTAAGTCACTAAATTTAAATCTAAAGTATCATCGTGTGGTTGGCTCCACACAGCACATGCAAAAATGGATTTTGCCACCTTAAGAAAAAGCATAAAATTCTTTCCAAGACAGAATTCACTGCTTCTGTGTATTTTCAGGCACAAAGCATCACCTTTATTCTGCTACCAAAAGTAAGCACGCAAATCTTGTCTTTGCCATGGCCACCCACTCTTTGAGGAGTGAACTCAGCAGGAATTTAGTGAAGAGCAGTAGCCTGCTTAGCAGTGACAGCTCAGCTCCAGGTGACTTTGCCCAGTGTCACTGCCTTGTCGTCCCCTTTTGCACTCCCACGCTTTGCTCAGCAGTAGTAAAGAACAAATAGCAGTGAGGAGGCATGACAGGCCGAGTTCCTGGATTACAGGGTGCTGTCCTAAAGCCTGGAGAAAAACCATCCCTGTGTCTTGGTCTGGGCACTGCGAGCAAAAGTGAACAATGTGTGGCAGAGTAGTTGTGTATGAAACATGCTGGGGCTTTCAGGAGAACACCAGCTCCACTGATTAACCAGCATATATGTTATCTATATCTAACATTTAGCCAGATGATTCTTTTAATTGGATAATAATGCTATACTGTATATTCATTTTGGAGAACAGACATGCTTAGTTTAAAAATAACAATAACAGAAACAAATCAACAAAACTCAAACCAAATTCAGACAATAAATTCTGCACCATCCACAAATTGGTTTTCTTATTCTTGTTATTATTTCAGTACATTTCAAAGTATTTGCCTTGCAACCAGTCAGGAGGTTATAACTAAACCAGAGAACCTGGGAAAGAAC
The DNA here is from genome assembly GCA_013400235.1 of Oriolus oriolus. NCBI lineage: Eukaryota > Metazoa > Chordata > Aves > Passeriformes > Corvidae > Oriolus > Oriolus oriolus. Next base: position 57,121 of record VXBT01013922.1, read on the forward strand.
AAATTTCTAAAAATAACAAGACATTATTTAGAGCATATATTCTAAAATAACAAATAGCTGTTCAGTTAGCTCTAAAATTAATACCACTTTTCACCCTTACATGACAGGCTAATGTGTCTAGAAATATCACAGCAATCAGAATACAAGACAGAAACCCTAAAAAGAAAAGATCTATTAAAAAAAAAAAAGAGGAAATCTGGGGTTTGGGTTAGGTTTTTTGGTTTGGTTTTTGGAGGGTTGGGTTTCTTTTTCATCTTTTTTTTTTTCTTCTTCACAAACTCAGGTACCAGTTTTGGGTCCCACCTAGCCCAGAATGCTTGACACAAACCAGTAGTACTCACCACTTTCCAAGAAGGGAAAAACAGGTCTGTCCATCGACCCTTTTGGGCAGACTGCACTTGGCGTACTAGAAAGGAAAATCTGCTAAGAAGATTCCAGTACTGCTGCTCCCAAACTGTGTATTCCACCAGGATTCATTATATTCACTGACCCATCCCCTGTCATTGTCAGATCACATCTGCCACTCACGTGGTGTCCGTGTGCGCCCTTTGCCACAAACCCCTGCAGTCACAGGACTTCCACAATGTTTGTGATGGAAGCGCAGACCTGAAAGAAAGGTAGAACAGGCACAGTTGGAGTCATATCTGACTACAGGTAAATGCAATATTGATTCTAAGTACAATTGTGCCACTCCAACATTTTTACTCTTACTTGAGATCAGTAGGCAGGCAAAGGACTCTGGTGTATTACAAATTCTAGTGAGAACAAGGAGATCTCTTGCTTGATTTGCTGCAGATACAGTTGGGTCGCAAAAGTAAAACCATGATTTGGTGAGCCCACATGCAAAAACATGCAACAGTCATACACCACAGCAGTTTTTCTGTTACATCTGAGAGATTTTTTTAGGTGCTTTAGCAGTTCAGTCATGAGACCAGTACACTATAATCGCAGCAAAACACGCTGTGGAAAAAGCAGATTTGCCTTTTTTTTATAATGCACAAAGCACATTCACCAGTACCAGCAACTCTTGCAATTCTAAAAGCAAACACCTCCTGGACAATTAAAAATTTTTATCTGTTGAGTCTTCAGTACACTCACAAACTGCAAAATTTGGCAAAACATCACTTTAATCCCATATTTTTGCCTGTTGCTGAAAAGGACTTTGATGCAGACAATGCTCTTTTAAAAAAAACATCATATCAACAAACCCCAAGCAAGTACACACATGCAAAATTGAAATTACTATCAAAGTAATTTACCAGAAGGTTTAATTTGGGCCATCCAAGACTTCATGGCCAAAACTAATAAGAAATTTGTGAGAAATCCATTGAAACAGTCTTGGAGAGGAAAAAACCATTTCTGAAGATGAATATTCTTACTTGTCAGCAGCATTGTCCAGTAACAGCAGCACAAGGCCAGGTTCCATGTATTTCTCTGCTCAGGGAAATCTGAACCTTCATTTCTCACTCCACAAACCAAACTCACACACAGCCTCTGCCTATGTGCTCTCAGTTTCTGCTTTTGATACTCCTTCAGTTAGGAAAAAATACACACATATTTAGTGAGACAAAATCAAACGAAACAAAACCTGCATCACCTGAAAGAAAATTAGTCTATTGATCCCAATCTTACGGTCAGTTTTCTGAGAGATTCAAGCTCAAATTTATATTGGAAAAGTAATGAAGCAACAGTCTCCATTTCGTGCTCATGTAAGTTTGAATGCTATGATTTGTTCAAATTTCCCCTTTCACTGAGATGAGACAACAAATAGTTAAGATTTGCTCCAAATCAAAGTGTTGCACTAGCATTTTTTCCCCTTGGCAGCCAACCTGAAGACTCCAATAAAAAAGTTATTTTCAGATGCTTAATTGTGATTGCAATCTGGAGCCAACAGGATTACCAAGAAGAAGAGGTACAAGTATGAGGTCCATCTGCTGGCTGATAGTCTAGAAACTTGAAGGGAACTATTATACCCCACCAACAAATCACATGCCAAGAAATCACACCAGAGCACAGAGCATCTGACAGGTTATTACTGGGAAAGGTTGTTATTTGGGACAGCTTATTATTGGCAAGCCTATTGACAGCTTATCAGCAGGCATTACCAATACTACCCCTGGGGAACTCTGCTGCACTGAGGAAAGCCAGAGACATCACTCTGAAATAAACCAGTGACTGAGCAGATGAGGAATACTGCACACAGCAAGAGCTGGTAGCATGATAACCTCACCAGGGCATGGATCTCACCAGAGGGTGAACTGAAGGGATGCACCGGAGAACTGCATGAAGGGACAAAACAGCACTCTCCAAGAGGTATTTGGCTGCACCAGCACCACCTCATAGCAAAACTAGCACTCAGCAGTTTTAAAAATGACAGAATTATGACACCAGAGTGGACAGTGCAGAGCTTTTGTGCGTGTAACACGATCTCATTTCACTTGCCAAACTGTGTTTACCATCCAGTGCCTCTATCTTGTTCACAAGCAGAGTCTCAGCAGTGATGTCATTTCTGGGCATTATATGCACCATGTAATGTTGTTATTTGATAGAAATCCCATATTTGTGTGATGTTATTAGTTCAGATAACTGCAGATGTATTTGATTTATCCTGTAAGAACAAAAACTATGTAATCTCATTTCCTCATTATTTGAACTCCTTAGCTGCTGTTTATTTCTTACATTGGGAATTTTATCATCTTTCCAAACTTGAGATCAGCAGTCACTGTTCATTGCAATAGGTCATTTCCTCGGTCCTTACTCTGCTGTTCCAAGGGAGTTTATGGGACCTAAAGCTCTGCTATAGCAGCAGCTGGGGGATCCCCAGCCACAGGGACAGTGCTCTGTGGGCCAGGTCAGCCAATCCTGTGCTACACTTCCAGCTTCTGCAAGAATACTGGTGCTCAACAGCATGGGAAAGGCACTGGAGGCGGAGAGGGGGAGCACAGTAAAGCCAGCACAAACCATGCCATGCAGCTCCCAGATGGGAAACAGTCCCTTGGCAATAGCTGGGAGCTAACTGAGGACAGTCCAGCAGCATTGCTTAAATATTGGGAGCTTCCCCAGAGGGGCCACGGCATCAAGGGTTGCAACAAAGGTGTTTTGTAGTCACATATAAGGCACAGTTGAAGAATAATCCGACAGAATGTATGAAGTGCCCAAATTCATTCTGATTTTAATGCTTATTGATTTTACTATACTGCTCTTCCATGTTTTCTAGTAGCACTTTATAAATGTTTTATGTAAAATAAATAATTCAAGAAAGACACTGCTTTCTTCAGTAAAGTTTATGACATCATGAGAGCTATTTTTTGTGACTTTGCTGACTGCAATGATAAAAGAAAAAGGAAAACTGGGATCTAGACATTTCAAATGTGACCATTTTCTAAACCACAGCTGCTTTTTGTGTTGCAGCAACACTATGTTCAGAACTGTATTAGATATATATTATATATTTTAGATATAACATATTTCTGTCCCTTTCTGGTACCATTTTTAACATTTTTCCTCCCCTCTGACCCCAAACCCAAGTCCTTAAATAAAGCAGATTTCAGTTTGTTGCATTTTAATAAAATATTTTCTATATTGCCCCATCATGTTGTTCCTTTTGTTCTACTGTGTTCAGTAGCACTTCCATTATATCAAAGGGAGAACATGCATACTGAAAGAAGCACTTTCAACTTCATTGAAAAAAACTGGAATCTGTTTTTTTAACACAATTTTGGTCAACTGACATGGCAGCAGCCAATAATAATGGTTAAAATCTGGTTGGCAAACTCTTTTCAATAAGACCACACCTGTCCTTCTTTACACTCTCCCTGAAACACCTTTCTGTCAATTCTTGTGGACCACACTATAAGATTGAAAATTTACCCATACAATATCTTAAACAGTGGTGTCTGAGTGTCAATGTGTTTTACATCAGCACATTAACATTTACACTCATCGCTGAAAGGGAATTAATAGATTATAAACCATGGTTACATGTCTGTATTTCTTACAGCTGTAAACCCAGCTCTTAATCCTCCCGTTTAGAATGATTCCTGACTCTACAGAATCACTGCAGCATATCAAAAATCACACGAAATGAATAAATCCTGCCTGAGGCACACACACACACAGATAGTGTCGTGCAAATCTTGCTGCAGGTCATCATAAAGTCAGAATGCTTCTCACCTCCCAGGAGTCTGTCCTGGAGGGCAGATGGAGAGAAACAGGGACAGGGACCAAGAGTCAGAAGCACTTTACTTTGCTAATTTTGTCCAGAAGGATTTTCTTATGCATTTTTACAGTGGTCTTCAAATCTGTTCAAGACACAGTAGAAACCCAAGGATAACTCCTCTTTGCTGAAATTTAATAAGCCTATGGGCAAAACTCCCCCTCACCTTCAAGAAATCATCACAGCGCGTTATAACAGAAGATTGCTGGGCTACTGCAAACCTCACAAATAGCAAATAAATAAAATGAGAGTTTCTGTTCACTTTTCAGTGAAAATACTGAGCCATTAAATGTCAAATGCCATTCTCCATCTTTCACTACCTTACTCACTAGAGCCTACCACTTGCAAGTTTCTTAGCTCTAATTGTGACAGCACTGTTTTGGAAATGTTAAAAGTGCTAAAAGTGCTGGTGAAAGAATAAAACAAGTAAAAAACCCTATTGTTTCAGAGAATAATGAAAGTCATTAGCATTTTTTTCACCATTGTTGCTTAACAATCCAACAATTTGGTCTTATACATCCATACATTATATTCTTGTAATATTTTTAAAAAGTGACACAGTCTGAGGGCAGCTGAAAACCAAATCCTGTCAAAGACTGAAGCGGGGTTAACAGTTGGAAAGCATAATTGATCTTTACTGCAGCTGATAGAGTCGCACACATCAGTGCTGAAACAGACATTTCCAAACCACAGTGCAGTTGGATAAGAATCGTCTCATCTGAGGTACAAGCACAGAGATTACAGCTGGCAGCAGTAGGAAAGAGATCCTTCTGTCAGAGAGCAAAGTGACCTTCTGAAGGAATGGGAACCCTATGCTAATGCCTGCAGAGATTATAGGACCAGTAGGAATAGTTATGATCATTGTTTAATCTTCTGAATATAATAAGCCTTTCTCTCTTGTAACTCGCTCTTATCCATTCAGAACTTGAACACAATTATCCAGTGTGCAGTGGTAGATGATGGGCAAATGGTACCAACCCATAATGATGAAGCAGCACAAATCCAGTTCCATTCTGCACTAAGCATAAAAAATATACCTCTAGTATTACATCAATGCTGCTATTATTTCTTCTGCTAGAATTCAAATGAAAATTTTAAAAACCTCACCACACATTATTTATCAGCCTTAATTCGTGGCCTCCCAGATGGAGGCTTTACTGCATACTCATATTTGGGGTGTCTGATCTGCCTCTGGAAAAGATGTGCACTTTTTTTTTCCCACATTGCCAGTATTTATCACTGCCAGTTATTCCAAATTTAGAAATCACTTAGAAATCACATAACTGAAGACTAGAAATGTATATAAACCTTAGGAAACTGCTGATGTGGAATGTTTCATCTTCACTGACTCCAAGTGTGCATGGCCCATGGGAAAGAGAAATTGAAATGTTGGCCTGCAAATGCACAAGAGACTTGTAGAGCACAATGTCTGCCTGACTCATTTGAGGGAAAGTCAGTGCCCACAGGCAGCTCGGCTCACCAGCCCATGCTGCCAGTGAGCTGTGGTCCCCCAGTGGGCTGTGCCCTGCACATGGCCAGGTGACTGCTGAGCACACTCTGTAGCAACCTAACCACATTCTCCTGCCTTCTACACTCAGTCTTGGTCAGTGATAAAGATGTTCAAAAAACAAAACATCAATACCATCACCATGACACCAGGACACGTGGCTGCTTCTTATTTCCATGGCTCAGCACAGTGTCTGCAGCAGCAGCAAAGCATTCCATGTAGCTGGTAAAGTGTTTAATCTAAAACAAAAATTGCAATATTTTTAAGAATTTTCCCAAGTCTAAGATGACCAGCTACCTCAAAACTGAACCCTGATATTATTTGCTTCCTTGGAACTGGTTATCCTAAAGTTCCCAAGGACCACAAAGGCAGTGCAGATAGCCAAAAGAATGAATAAAAGCAGGGGCTTTGCTTGTTGAATGAAACTCCCAGCATACATGTTTTGTGTAGGAATCAATAAAACTTTTTTCACAAGTACAAGGTTTTTTGCTCAAGCCCTACTGAAAATTTTATTTTTAAAGGCAAAAGTAACATATATAGATTTTTATTTCTGTCAACAGCGGAGTTAAGTCCTACAGAATGGAAGTGTTTGCTATCAGTAATAATACACAGCACACGAAAGGCATTTACTGAGAGAAGGATGCTTTGTGCCAGTCAGAGAGGTGAACCTCTGGAGGGTTTCTGAGCTAAACCAATGAGGTACCAAAAAAGTTAAAAAGGTCTTTTGATTAAGTTTTGAATGAACAGGCAGTCTCCACTTTTTCCACAGCCACATATATATAACAGAGGTTAGAACAGCAGTGCTCTAAGATGGTTCTGTATTGGTATAATATCTACCAGTCTGGAACAGCCCAGAATCGGGTCCTCTGTCTTGTAAACTGTGTGACATAATGATATTTCAGATTCATTTTACATCTTAAATGGCAACATTTCTACACAACTTGCATTCAGACACAAAATGTTCAGTGAACTCCTAGATCCCATCTTCTTTCTCTGGATAGTGAGGCAGTTTTTGACATGCCCTTGTGCTAACAAAGGGTTAAAACCTTTTCTTATGTTCCTAGTGGGTTGTAAAAGAAACTGCTGAAGCTGATCAATGACCACTGTTAAGACCTGGAAACCAATTATAAACCTGAAATTTGTGATGAACAAAGCTCTGAAACACTAGGATGAAAACTACTGAATTAGTCTAGTTCATTAAAATCATTAATAGTCATGAAATGAAAACCACCAGAGTCCAAAAAGGCTTAATGCCCTATCCATATTAATTAGATGGGAGCAAATCTGAAGTGAAAAGCAGCACATGCTTTGTAGAATTAGCAATTGCTCTCTACAGACTACACAGATCTCTATTAAAATTCAGTTTAATTAAAATTGATCACGTTAAGAAACTGATGTGGTTAATTAACTGAATTCCTGAACTTCTTTTCATACATTTCACAAATGCATTGTACACTGTTTTCCTGGGTGACAGCTTGTGTTGCAGCGAAAATCTTGATTTCACAGGTTAATGCTGCATGTTCCATGAGGCCTAAAGTTCCCGTGTCCCTGCCAGGAAACCCTGACAGCACAGGGGAAATGACAGGCCTTAGAAACTTCCAAAATCTACCACCAGAAAGCCTGGCTGGAGTTTTAAACAGTTTCTCTTTTAGATAAGTCTGGAACTCTGGGCACGTATGAGGACACATCCCAAGAGCTGTGATCTCATAAAGTCTCTCATTAGAACTACACAAAGCATACAGGAAAGCTACCAACAGATCCATACATAGATGCAAGTATCACACAGACTGATACAAACAGCCAAAGGCTCTGCTCTATGCAGTTATTGAACGTAAGCATGCAGACTGCAAGCATTTCAGCTTTTACAACACACTGTCTCCACGTGTCTCACCAGGACCCATGAAGCAATAGGGCTTGGCCGAGGGCTTAAGCCAAGAGCTGCCCAGGAACACTGAGGCAGCCCAAGCTGCAGTGGCTGTGTTCTGCATGGAGACTGCAGTGCGCCAGCAACGCGGTACCCGGTACCATCCAAGAGGACCATGCTCTAAACAACAAGGCAATCATTTAGACTTGGCAGTGCTGGGTCAATCGTTGGACTCAAGGATCTTAAGGGTCTTTTTCAAGCTAAATGATTCTTTGATAAACCACTAGTGCCCTACCAGCTTCAGGAGAAAGACTGAATTGCATCTCATGAAGATTCATTTTTATCATGCTGTTTTAAACAATAAGGTACTGTGAACTGTGCCATTCTTTTTTTGTAGGATGACTTCCGAATTTTATTTTCCATGTCCTGTTCATGGGCGTGGTTTAGTCTACAGAAGCAGCTTGGTCATGAAGCACTGCTGCAAACAATTCTCATCCTTTCCCAGAATCACTTCTTACAAAATACCAGCAAATGGTCCAGTACCTGCCCCTTACATAATGCTGTGAAAGAGGACACCCATGCAGCTGCTGGATGAAAGGAAGTGGATGGATGATCTCTCTGATACAGCACAGAGGTCCATGCTACAACATCTAGATTAACACCTGAACTGCCAGCCAAGTGGCTTCCCAACCTTTCAGGGAGCAGAGTGACACATGGATTCTCAAAGACTGATAAGCAATGGAGACAGCCCCGGGGACACCTCAGAGATAAAACCCAAAATTTTAGAATAAGGAAGAGTGTGGCCAAACTCTGAAGGGGTGTGGATCTAAGGTCTGAAACTGGCACAAAGTCTAAATAGAGGCTAAAATAATTTACCTTTACCTAAATTGAGGCTAAAATAATTGAATTATAATACAATAAATACATTACAAAGAACAGAGTTTTACATATAAATTTTACATGCCTTTGATTTAAATTCAAATCTATATGAATAATGGCACTGAATTTGGTATAACCGCATCTCATTCTTCATTACTTCTGACCACAATGTAAATGCTAAAGTGGTATTTTCTTCTCTGAATTCATTTTGCTAAAATAAAGTGCATCTGACTAGGATATAAGATACATGACTGACTCTTAATTCCCTCGTGGCCAAACCCTTGTTAATGTCTTGGCCTGTTTCAGTAAAATGATCATGGTTCAAGTAATGTAAAACACATGCATTCAATCATTTTCCTTTTCCCTAAAGGCAAATACTTTCTTATCATGGTAAAACAGGAGTCGTGTGCTGATGCATTGGAGAGCCAAAGTTCTTTTAAGCCTCATCAGGAAATTGAACACTTACTGCAACCTATCGTTTGGAGCTGCAGAGTGAAACAAAAGCATAATGCAAACAAACACAGGAGGTTCAGTCAGCATTATCTAGTATTGCATAAGCCTAAGCAGCTGCCTTAGAAAATGAGACTACACAAGCAAAGACCCAAAATTAAATAGAAAAATTTAACTTCAGGAAAAAAATCTATTCATATTTAAATCAGGATTTCATAGTTAATAGTTAAAATACAACCAATTGAAAGGAGATGCTCATGATATGCTTGCCTTAGAAGAGGAGTTGTTTCTCCCAAGTAACCACAAAGACGGCAAGGCGTTAACACAGTAGGTGTGCACTCTCTACTTTGTGTAGCATCTTTTTATAATCCTCTTTTTGTAACAAAAAGGGAATACTCATACTTGGAAAAACTGGATGATAGTGCAACTGGTTGAAACATAACAGAATAAAAGAAACTACATGGTAATTAAAGCAGCTTTTTCACTGGTAAAAAAAAAAAAATGTTAGAACGTGATATTGTAAGTTGTCCTACTCAGGTTTCTTATGGACTCCTATATTGGATCTTCTGTTTCTCAGAGGGGCTTGAAAATTTTCTGGGCTACTGTGTTGAACCACATCTCTTCCCTGAGCAACAGAAGAGTAAATGGGAATTGTCCCTTTCGAAGTAAAAGCCAGGCGAGCTGTCTGGAGTCATGAGAGGTGACAGAAAGGGAACAAGAAACATGTGAGGATTAAATCCATCCTTTATGGAACAGGATCAGACCCCAAACCCTGAATGACTTCCCGGGTGATCACTGCCAGAACTTCAGTTCTCTGTAGAGACACTCTAGCCCAAATCTCTCTAATACTCTGCTCCCTGAACCTGCAACTCCACAAGCTCCCAGAATGCCACGGCTCCTCAGGCACACAAAAGTAACACACTCAGTTTTCCACAAGGGCAATGAGGAAGCTCTTCCCCATCCATCCATGCATACATCCTTTTCCCATCACATCTTTCCTGGGAAAGGTGATCTTCAAAAGAAGATGATTCTGGTACATAAAAGGTCAAATCTCCGCTGCTCTCCTAGCAACTTCCTTTTCTTGCAGCTAACATGGCTTAAACACAAGCATTAAATCCACTTCAGCAGCGGATGACACAACCTGTCATTGGTCTAGAATGAAAGATGTCATTAAGCAACAACAGGGAACAATCGTTCTTAGTAATTAAAATAGGATTCAGAATCAGATCATACTTTCCAGTACCTGAAGCCCTGTAAATGAAGGTTTACCATTTATTCAGCCCTTTTTAGCACTGCCTTAGCCTACAAGTACTTTTCTGGCAGAACAATCATCACAGTACATGAGGAACAGGACTCATGAAACAATTCCATGCCATGAACAGCCACATTATTTTGAGTAAGTCAGACCTCATAATAAGTACTTATGGAGGAAAATTACACCCCACAAAACTGAATGATACTTAACACAGAGCACAAATCCTCATCTGTTTTATAACCACGCAAAGCTATTACAAATCTATTAAGTTTGTGGCTTTCTCCCACTCATATTTGAAAGCAACAAAAGAGAACAGAGAAAACCCTTGATTTGCATTGTGTAACATCATATGCAGCAGCCCAGTTTAAACCCAAACTAAAATCCACAACAATTTCTTTCACAGTTAGAATTCAGAAACTTCAGAAGCAAAGATGTTTACCAAAGACTAGTTTAAAATCAATAACAGAAAAGTATTATAGTCCTTTATATTGTCAACATCAGTTAATTATCTTATATGACTTTTGCATGCCTCATACACAAAGCATGTAAATTCAGTAATTACTCCTCTGGGCTTCTAAATACATTTTGGGCCTATTACCTGCAGCAGTAGGTACAGAATGCAGACCTTGTCTGGGCTCAGGGTAGAAGATGATCTAAATCATTTAAATGAACATGTGGAAAATGGAGGCACTGCCAGAAAATGTTACTGCTGGACTTAATTTCCAAAGTCTGCCTGAGTGCATTAAAGGGAAACTGCAGAGAAATTCTTACAGCTGACTTTGGAAAAAACCCAGGCAATATCAATTCTCTGTAAAGCAGTATTAAAGCTACACTAGGGTACAGTTTAGTCCAGTATCTTGTCAACTTGTTAGCATGAAATCAGTGAAGGTATAGAACTTGTGTGTCTCATGCCTTCCTATGCACAGATTTAAAGACTGCACAGAATATTAGAGATTGTTTAATTATTTCTTGATTAAATTCTAAGGTTAAGTAACAGCTGCAGTCAAAATGTGGAGCCGACAGGTACTTTTCCCTAGATTCTATTTATTCATTTTATTTCCATAATGATTATATAATTTACATAATTATTATAATTCACATAATGAGTATTTGTATTCATGGGTACCTGAAAGAAATGCTGTGTTCATACACTGAACCTTTACTACTTTCTGAAAGTTCAGGCTCATCAGGATATTTCAAGGGAATGTTTATCTTGGCTGACTTCTTCTACCTTGATGAAATTCCCATCAGTTTCTGATAGACTTGTTAGTCTCCTATCTTTTGTCAGCTTCCTTAGTGTGATCCTTTATCCTACAAAGATTTTCAAAATTTAAAACACTTACAGTGAAAACAACCAAACCAAAATTTCAGGAAAAGGAACTAATAATTGGGTCTTATATATGAAAGTTTCCCACAGTATACAACTGCATTTGAATGAAAAACTTGTGTTCTTCTTGCAGTTTGGGAAGGTAATGTTTTCTGTGGGTGTATGAAGTACATAGATGCTTCATGCAAATTATGTACCTTGTCAGAAGTAGAGTCATTTTACTTAGCTAAACACGCTAAAGTTTGTTACTGGTAAAATATATTCATTATTCCTACAGTCAGATTAAAACCTTCATCTTGCTGCTGAATTGAAAGAAAAATGTTACAAAAATTACAAATGAAAGCACCTAGAATGGCATGGGGAATGCTGGACAGGAAGGAGAATGATACACATGAGGAGCCCACCCTCAGGAAGTTCAGTTACAGTTTATCACATCATACCAGAGCCCCTGTTTCAATCATCTATTCTTCTGCTGCGCATGGAGCAAGGAGCTTTGAAGCAAACTCTTGCACTAATTTTGCATGAAAACACCATCTGGCCCTAAACAACTATCTAGGCTATGGATCTGTTAGAGTCTAGATATGGTCAACATGATATTGAAAGGTCAAAGAAGGGTCTAATTACATGCCTTAGTACTTAGAGGCCATGGCCACTGGAGCACGAACATAATCACTCAGGCCAAACAAGACTCATTTATTATTTTAATTATCAGTGAATCAGACATCTCTTGAAGAGTTGTCCATGTAAAAGAATCATATGACTGTTGCTCAAAATAGATTGTCTTGTTTGTGTCTAAAATAACCTCTTGAGACACCCTCAATAATTCCCTGCTGATATATTTAGAATCCATCAATCTTCTCAACCACTGCATGTTAACATATTTGGAGTATTGTATAACTGCACACAAAACCCCCGCCTTGTGTTCCAGCAGTACGATCTGTTACAATGGACTTATCAAAAATCCAGAATTTCAAACCTGAGATATATCAAACTAGGGCTGACCATACAATTCCATTCTCTCCCTTGTGTGTAATGATGCAACATGTACCAAACAGACTGCAATGGTATTTTAACAAGCCTCTTGCCTCGTTCACAGTATATGGTGGAGTCCTTTAGGGGTGCGAAATGAGCAGTAACTAAAGGAACACCCACTCTGGCTGCTGGAGAGAAAAACAGTTTTGTTTGAAAGAGACCAGGATGATACAAAATGAAGGACATGCTAGTAGATACGCTGATCTGAAAAGTACACAACCTCTTCACCTGCCATGGATGCTACATAACATTATGTAAAGCACTTGAATAACTTTTTTGCCCTCAGATAGAGTCATAGGATATACTGAGTTAGAAGGGACCCATTAGGATCATCAAGGCCAACTCCTGGCCCTGCACAGGACACCCCAAGAATCCCACCATGTACCTGAGAGTGTTGTCCAAATGCTTCTTGAACTCACACAGGCTTGGTGCCATTATCACTCAGCCTGTTCCAGTGCTCAGTCACCCTCTGGGTGAAAAACCTTTTCTTGATATCCAGCCTAAGCATCCCAACTCAGCTTCATGCCATTTCCTTGAGTCCTGTCCCTGGCCAAGAGAGTGAAGAGATCAGTACCTGACCCTCCATTGCCCCTCGTGAGGATGCTGAAGACCACAATGAGCTCTGACCTCAGTCTCCTCTCCTCCAGGCTGAACAGACCAAGTGCCCTCAGCCGCTCCTCACACGGCTTCCCCTCAAGGCCCTTCACCTTCCTCCTGGCCTCCTCTGGACACTCTCTAATGCCTTCATGTCTTTCTTATATTGAGGAGCCCAAAGCTGCCTCCAGCACTCGAGGTGAGGCCGCCCCAGCTCAGAGCAGAGCAGGACAATCCCCTCCCTTGCCTGGCTGGCGATGCTGTGCCTGATGCCCCCCAGGACAGGGTTGGCCCTCCTGGCTGCCAGGGCACTGCTGACTCACATCCAGCTTGCCATGGATGAGGACCTGAAGGTCACCTTCCATAGAGCTGCTCTCCAGCCTCTTGTTCCCCAGTTTACACACCCAACCAGGGCTGCTCCACCTCAGGTGCAGAATCCAGCACTTGCCCTTGCTAAACTCCATACAGTTAGTGACTGTCCATCTCTCTAAATTTGTTTGAGGTCTCTCTGCAGGGCCTCTCTGCCCTTGAGGGAGTCAACAGCTTCTCCCAAACTTAGACTCTCATCCCTCCAAATAATCACAGCTGATCCACTGACCTGCTGTGGCTCCCTTCCCACAGAACCACCTCATCTCCTCCGAGAGGGAAGCACGGCACTGGGAGATGGTGGCTGCCCCATCAGGCCTGACTGGCTCCAGCAGACACCAGCACCCACAGCCTGCAGGCAGGGCCACCGCCAGTGTCACAGAGTGCTGCTGGATGCGCTCCCAGCCACCGTGACTGCTGCTCTGAACACTGTGCACACACAGAGCCTACTTCCAAAACGGGCCTTCAATGGGAATAAATGCTGAGCACTACAATTAAAGTCTCGGAAAAATCTCTCGCGCGCAGAGTTTATTTGCCCAACTTTAAAACTATGACGTATACGGCTGTTACCATTCCTTTTAACCAATGAGTAGTTTGATGCAGATTGCTCCCGTGGTTTTACATGGCTGGGGAGAAAAGGAACAGATAGTTGTATAGTCAAAGCAGCTGGACTAAAACACAGAGCTAGAATCAGAGATATTTATCAAATAGAAAAAGGTAATAAATTGGATCATTTGCTTCCATATTTCCTTTCAATCATTAATCAAATCCATTTCCATTTCTAATTTTACAATTTTTCTTTTCTTTTGACCTTTAATAAAATGTTTCAATTGATCAGGGTAATAAAAATGTGAATTATATGAGCTGGCACAGACAAAGAAAGACCGTTGAGTAATCTATGCTCCAGATATAACAAGGAAAATGCCTGTGACTAAGTATGGGCTAAAAGTAACTTAAAAAAACTCCAAGTATTATATTTTTAACCTAAGAATTCAATAAAGTACACCCTTTAAAAAAAAATTCCAAACATGAACAACCAAAACAAAGAGTTTGTGGGACTGCAGCTGTCACTGGGTTGACACACACAGAATCTATTTGCTCATTAATAAAAAAATTTTTTAGCCCAAATAAGAACATATTTTCCTTTGCTCTTGAAGTGTATTTCAATTATATTCCAAACACTAAATTGCTCAAATTGTTTAATAGCAAAAGCACTTAAAAGTTGTTTCTTGGATTTTCTAAACACTAGTGCAGTACTGTCAGCAAGAATGTAATCAGAGCAAAAAGCCTGCTGAGCCTGCCAACCAGTAATATTTGTTTCAATAGCTTTCCTTTGAATAGAAGTATTGATTTTCTACATCAGAACTCTTCTACAAAGAGCATTAAAAGAGAAATTAGACTTCCTATTTTTTCTCCATCTTATTAAGGACCATTGTTGAAGACTAGCAATAGAGTCACCAGGGATTTAAAAGTTTGAGCTAAATAGATCAGCCATTTAGGAATTCTAGGAAATTTTCTTCTTTTGTAAGAATTCCTGCTATGGGGCAATGCCACTCCTGCCAGTATGGACAGGTTTTTTCCTTTGGATAGAGGCAATTAGCTAAATTGCATTATTCCATGACCATCTGGCCTCAGCTACATGTGTTCCTCACATGAAGTTCAGGTAAAGTGAAGGGATTGTGAAGGGAGGTAAGAACAGAAGCATGGAATGAAGAGTACCTGTGGACTGGGGGAAGAAAGAGGCTGAACTCTGGGAAAAGAGATCAAGGTCAGAGGTGTTTGGGAGAAGGCAACAAAGGGAATTATAGCTACCAGGAAACAAAATTTAAACAAATTCTGCACTTAAGAAGACTTCTTAGATCAGAAAAATATCTACATGCCAGAAGAAATACCTAATGACAGGTGATCCAACAGGTTTTGTTACTCCTGCAGCAACATCCCCAGCCTGCCACACCTACCTACAGTCACAACAGCCTAGGAGGACTTTCAGGCCTCAGGTAGCAACACCTGTTAGCAATGCTCTTTCAAGTAATAGCAGTGTTTTTGGACTTCCACAATTTAATATCTATTCTTAAAAAAAGGCCAATGAACTAGCCAGCTACTACTGAGTCAGATTTAGTGGGATTAGTCATGTACATTGAAGAACAAAGACTGGCCTCACTTTTAAATTTTCACTTAAAAAGTATCAACGTTTATTAACATATTCATTATCACTAGCTGAAGATCAATTTTCAGCAGTTGCATTTCCATCATACTACAATAAATTTGGTGCAGTTACTTTCACATCAGCATATTTAAACTGGAGTTAACGTAGCTACAAAGCAAAGATTTGCCCCCACTATCATTACAGTATTGTTGCCAACGTTGGGTTGAATAAGGGTGACCCTGGAGCATCCCTAGTGACAATTACTGCAACAGGATCACTAAAGAGACATGAGCAACATATTGCCTTTGCACTCTGACTACGCTTGGGATTAGAGATGTCCAATAAAAGGCACAGGGCTCTATAAAGAACAGGCAATGACATCTAACTTCTAGGCTTCTGATCCCAAAGAAGGAATTCAGATTTGAGAGTCTGATGTCTGCAGTGCATGGAGGAACTTGACATTTTAGAGTGGGATTCAAAACAACTAATGCACTTGAAGTCCAGAGAAAAATCTGAGCACGCAGAGCATCTTAAATGCTGGAATGAAAACATTTACTCAGAGTTGCACACAAGTTCTAGCACACAGAGTACTGGACCTTCCTCTTAGGGCAGGCTTATGTGGTCTGACACAAGGTTTCCTAAATATGACTGATATGGTGGTGATTGCACTGTTCATACACTATCACAACTCTCACACCTTTGCTTAGGGTGTAAGAGGTCACGTTCAACGCCATCCTTACCTAACAAGGTTCAAGTCCATGTTTTCCAGCTCCAAGGAAAGCCTTTCCCCCAGGCTGTGTATCAAATGACACAGCAGTTCCTGTGATTCTTCCTGCTAGCCCTGTCCTGTTATGCAGAAATACTGACCTGAGGGGGGGGAAAAAAATCAAACCCAAACATGAGAAAGAATCACAGCTGGTTTTAATGACTTTTTAAGAATACTTTGCCTCTAGGCTCCCAGATGTTGATCTCAGCTCCTCAGCCTGTTCTGGGATAGCTTCTACCCTACCGGCAGTTATCTGTACATGCACAGGTGTCCCAAAACCAGAGAACTGAGGCTCCTTTCTAACACTGTATGACACACACACTACTCCACCACCTCAATCATTCAGCTGTTCCACCAGCTGCACTGTAACATCACTCATGCCCTGTATATTTCTGGCTTTCCTTCATAATTCCTCTCATTTTTCTATATTCTAATCCATTCTTTCAAGCACTAACATATTTGAAGTTATCAGTTTGAAGTTTGAAGCTCAGTAGGGCACTTTCTCCCCACAGGAAAAGCTCCCACATTTGTGCTTGAGAAGCAAACAAGTGATTAAAGGAGTCCAATACAATACTGAGAGCAGAAGTCTCCAAAAGAGACAAATGGGGTGGAGGGGATCCAATTAAAGGACAACTAAGGAGAAAACTTCATCCCCTTCATTCAGCTTAAACAGAATCTAAGAGGAAGTTGTGATTACTACAGTGTGTTGGAGTATCGGTACCAGTTCTGGACTAAGAAAAGGATATTCAAACAAAAAGCATATTAACTCAAAGTGCACATTTTTATTTAATTAGAGGTAAAACAGAAAGACCAGTAATAGGTCAATAATAATGACTTATTACTTCCTTTATGTGGCACATTTACAATAAATGGTAATTTACCATTAGAGAGACTTATTAAATTTTTTTCTGCTAAAGAAATTAACATTAGTCATGTGGAGAAAGAGAACACTCTCCATTTCCAGCTCGAGGATTTGCATTCAACAAGGCAGTCAGAGGATATTGCAGACCCCGTTCCCCCTTTAGCAATGCAGGAAGAATTAAAGCATAACCATGTATGACATCATTCCAGCTGTACGCTGATGGGCTACAGATCGTTTCATCCATGCTATTTGAAAAACATTCCACTTTCCAGTCATTAGACTTGCTAAATGGATTCACCTGCCATACCCTTGGAATCATTAAAACAAGAAAAAAATCTTTGGCACGCAGAACCGTACTTTAGTTTTATTCTTATGGCTGATGTACTATTACTTTTATGTCCTAAAAATAACTTAAAATTATTTTTTCAATTTCTCCATTGGAAAAAAAAATCGACGTTATGTTCCCTGCTTTTATTCTTGCTCTAGGCTTATGTCAAAGATTGTGATTAACTATCTTAGCAAACAAATATAACATGACTTTCTAGACAAAACTTGTCATTACCAGGGCTGCACTGTGCCTTAGTATTTTTAAATAACTGCCTGTTAGCCTGTTCCAAGGAAAATAGGATCAGTTTACTCATCTGAAGTCTACTTCTGTTAACTTCCTTAATTATTTGACATGAAGATAGAGAGCTGCTATTTAACACTTTTTCCAGTCACAGGAAAATATCACACCATTTGTGCACTCATTATGGCTCTTAACTTCAGACTCATTTGAAAGCTTCAACTCTACAGGTGGGATTTTCAAAGCTGCCTCTAAGTCATTAATTTCTAATTGGACACCACAACCCTCTAGGCAAGCTTTAAAAATCTCATCCTAAATAATCAATATTCTACTCCTTAATAACCTGATCTGCAAAAGAGTTGACAGGACAAAACATTTAGCTACTGAAGGGAGACTGCTGTGATCATGGCAGGAAAAATAATAGATTGTATATCCTCATCTTAATGGTAGGATTATTTCCTACTTCCCATAAGGTGTGAAAGGGACCAGACTGACAAAGGACAGAGGAGGAGAGAGAATCCTCAGGAGGAGGAGAGAGAATCCTCAGGAAAAAAACCAAATGAATCTGTAATCAAAGGTTCATACATATCAGGAAAACTGAACAGATTCAACAGTGCTGTGCACTGCTTGGGACTATATTCAGAATAAGTCTAAAACAATATGATCCAGATGGCAAAAAAAGCCCAACAACATTAAAGAGGATAATAAAATGCTGTATAATGCCACAAAGCAATGTATTTGATAAAAATAAACCCAAATAATTAAGGTATCATTACAAATCTAATCCCACATTTTTGAAATGCATAAGATGGGGATTTAAACCACCAAAATAAATATCAGATCTTACTGGGTTAACTAATAGTTAAATACGAAATAAGAAGATTTCATTCAGGATACACATCAGCCTGAGTGACCTAATGAAAATGAGAGAACTAATTATATTAAATCTGAGGCAACAGCAGGAAAAAAAAGTCAGAGAAACATTTGGGAATATCTCACCAATTCAAGACTGTAAATAATTTGAAACATACTCTCCAAATACATTGGAAAGGGGGAGAAGGTAATCTAATATAGACCATCCCTAGTCTAATTAGCAGGCATTTGAACAACTGCATTTTCTCAGAGGGAAAGAAAATAACCTTCCCAAAACCCCCATATTTAAAATTTTAATTATTATTTTCTCTGAGTTTCCTACATTCTATAGCAGTTACAGAACTGGGTAATAATTACTTTGTGGAGTCCTTCCAAAATAAAATGCCCTTAGTCACCTTGCAGCAGAAAAAGGATTCCATCTGGTTTAACACACTGATTTTAAAAACACCCCAAGTCTTTGCATTTTGACATCCAGGTAATTCAGTGTAACCAGAATACAGCTCTTTCCCTTAACGGTTCAGCCTGTTTGTTCTACCTGACACTCTGATACAGCCCTGATACAGCTCAGAGCACAAAAGACTCGATCCTTAAAGCACTGGTTACATGCTGGCATCTGCAGGCTGGATAGCACCCTCCACTTGTGTTCCACTGGGCAGTGGAGCACGGCCAGCCGCGGCAACGAGAACTGCCACAGAATCTGGCAGCGAGCACGGCCACAAAACCCGGCCGAGAACGGCACCCAAAGAGCTGCACGTGGCAAATACAGGGGGGTGCAAGTACACCACAGTCACCTAAAGCTGAAGGATACTCAGTGCAGTAGCCACAATTCTTATCTTTTCACGCATATGACCACCAGATTATTCGAAATGGCAAAACAAAATGCTTCCTCCCAATAGCTCATAATAAGCATCGGTGCAGGTTATGCAAAAATTCAATCAAGAAGTTTCCAGGTTCAAATTTTCTGCAAAACCTCCTTTGCCTCTGCCTTGATTTTTGCCCAAGTTACCTGATGACATGGATTATGCATGTAAAACCACAATAATAATTGTATATCTTCAGCTATTTTTTTTTAATCAGCCTTTTTTTTGGCATCAGACGCATGAAAAACAAACAAGATTTTAGTACAGCATCTGTCAAAGAAATTCAAGTTTCCTTAATTTGATAACTTCACAGCTGACTCTTGATATAATCTTGTCAAGTACCTATTTTACATTTAGTCTGACTTGAATTGGTAATCTGAAATATTTAAAAATATTCTGTTACTAATACTGCTCTGTAAATCAGCACATGATGTCTGGAGAAATGCAGTGTTATGAATTTCAGGTATTTCAAAATATTTTAAATAGATCTTCTTATTTTGAGCATAACTAGGAGATGCACTTCTAACTGTTTTGTTTTATAGAACCACTGTGTATCTAAAATTCAAGGAAAATTAAAAGAAATTTTCCATCATGGAGAAGCTCAGCTTTTCAGTGCAGAGGCAGTGTGGACTGAGCAGGTCGAGTTCCCGAGTAAGGTCAGCACAGAGATTTTAATGTGCCCGGTTCTCTTTGTGATTTTGTCCAGGCTCAGACCCAATTAATTCTACATTCTCCAGATTTCTAGCTGTGGCAACGCAGTAATGGTGAGACTGATGATATTGGGATATACTTTGAATTTCTCCTACTCACAAAATATTTTAATGAAGCTTTTCTTCCTAGTATATCAATAGCTAGTGACTTTGCTGCCTTTCTCTAAAGAGGTATTGCTGCTATTATGCAAATAAAACTCTAGAGCTGCATCAAAGACCAGCAATTGTTTTTTAATAATCCCTGGTGTTGATGCCGGGATGTCAAAATACTGGAAATCAATTTTGCAGACTAGTTACACATAGTTAGAATCCCAAATTTCTTTTGAAGGAACTAACACACGGGCGCTTTCAAAAGGTGAGCAACGCTGGATACCTCCTGACCAGTAATTTCTCTTCCCTATTTTGATACTACAGTTTGGAGTTGCACTCAAAAGGGCTCTGCAGCAATCCTGAGCAGACGCCTACCACACATCCAGGAGTGAGTGATCCACCTAACAATTAACCTATGCAGCCTGGGGCTTGTGCCATGCTGCCTGCACAGCCTGCCCTTCATGCCTCTGTGTGATGTCCTGGGTGTATCCTTTGGCCACAGCATAAATTTTGGGTAAACGTAGCCCTAATTGGAACAGAAGAGCATGTGGGCAGCTCCTCTTGGTACTGGTGATTATGTCACTTGTCTGACCTTGCCTTCATCTAACAAGTGCAGCAACAAGTTCTCATGTGAACACCCTTTCTGTTTGACAGCAGGAAGGACGAATAGAGTTGTTTTCTTCTTAGAAAGTGCTAGAATAGCCTGACTGACCAAAGTGGGGCAGTGCTTTCCACAGACAGGCCTGCCCGGTGTGCAACTGTATTTTAGGTCACTTCACTGCAGTGTGAAGTACTGTACTACGTGGGAAGCAGCCACACTCAGCTCATGCATAAACTGAGCAGCCACACAGACTAGACTACAACTAGGAAATGGAGCTGACATGGCCTATTGCAAGTTAAGGATTCCCACTGTGATACACACAAGGCACTGTGCATCCTGGCACTCCCAGGTTGCTCAGGAAATTGCTTTACCCAGTTTCTCATCAAACATGCTATGCTACAGGTAACTTTAACCCCCCACTTCATTCCTTATATGAAACGGGTGTAGCCACTGGAGAGACAGTGCCACTTTCCCTACACAGGACAGTAGCAATGCTTCACAACTGCATGTGCTGCATTTTGGATTAAGAAATCCTTCACGTTTTCCACATTGTCTTTAGTGGCTGGGACACAAGAGGAAGGAAAGAAGAGACTCCATGAAGAGACTCCATGCTGTGCATCGGTGACAACACAGGCAAAGCCTTGACACCTTTTCTGCTGCCACTGAAGTTCACACACAAAGGTACAAATATCCCGAAGAACAGAGTCACCAGAAGAGAAGTATCTGCTTCTTTGTCCCAGTCATTTCCCCCCACATTGTGCTGAATCACCCCAAGCAGTCCCTCTGTGAATATGTACAATTTTCCACAGAGATAAATAGGCAAT
This sequence comes from Oriolus oriolus, assembly GCA_013400235.1. NCBI lineage: Eukaryota > Metazoa > Chordata > Aves > Passeriformes > Corvidae > Oriolus > Oriolus oriolus. The sequence goes on from VXBT01013922.1 coordinate 78,908, forward strand.
TGAAATGTAAAAGCCCATGACCGTTCACTTTCTAGATACAAAATGCTGTAATCTTGTAATCAATATGCTATTTAACACAAACCCAGTGCAGGCCCGGGGGGAGGGGAGCTGTGCTGGGAGTATTTAGTTCGGGTGATAAGGTTTGATGCTGTCTTTCTGCTTCATGGAAATAAACACGACCTAAACATTACAGCTCAACAATGCTATCTGATGGTCACAGTGCCTCAGATTCATCAAAAACAATGACAGAAAAGAACAGTAAGGCAGCCCTTGAAAACAGAGCATACCTGTTGGTTCAGGCATCCCCATCATGGGGCTGAGAGAGAATTCACTGCCACTTACCACAGCACTGACAAGGGTTTTTGAAAACTCATGGCCAGCCGGGGGAGGCTGAGAAACTAAAAAAGCCAAAACCAAACATGCACAGCACTGTTTGGCAGAACTAGAAACACTGGCACGTTTCTAATAATTTCTGTTATGAAAGTGTTGTTATGTAAGAGCAACATTTACAGACTCTCACGCTTTAAGAGAACTCAGAGAAGAAGCAGGACAGCATCTACTGAATAACACCAGGTTACAGAGACTATTTCAAATCTAATGAAATTACTAAACTATTCTTTTAATCTGATAATGCTCTACTAGCAAATACAACCTTTTTTTTTAACAAAAGCATCTGATACTACCATTTCTTTGGATTTAATTAGACAATAAGGAATTAAAAGCCAGCTAGATAAAACTAGAAACAGTCAAAGTAATTTGAAATAATTAAACAATTTCTAGAGGTGTATTTAAATAAGCTGCTGCCTTGTCCTTTCTGACCACTGGTGGAGACAGAACAGTGAATTACAGATAACAGCTGTATAATAACTGACTAGAAGCAGGGTATTAAATACAGAAATTGTCTCATGTGGAATTGGAGGGTTCTTGTATTGGTTTTAGTTTACATTTTCTTTTGTACTTAGGAAAAGAGTGTGATAATTACAGCTGATAGCAATTTGAGATAAATGGCAAAAACGCATGAGATTACAAAATTTGAAGAAACTACGTAAATTAGAAATACATGCAAACTTAATATGTGTCAAATATAAATCAAAGCACATAGAGAAGTAAAAAAATCAACACAAAGCAAGCTGTCAAAAAAGAGCATTTCCCTGTGAGATGTTCCAAATACTATTAAGCAAAGTTCAACTTTCTTGATATTTGCCACCTTACCCTCTGCTGAAAGCTGCAGAGGCACATCCAGGTGATGTGTCCATTCTTCAGTTTCCAGTTCAGAGGCAGGCACATTATAATGTAAACCACTATTGATTTCAGTTCACTTTAATACCCTGGACTGTGAACTGTGGTGGTGGTGGACTCCAATTCATAATCCCTGTCAGATTTAGCTCCCACAGCTAAATCCACAGTGGTTGTGAACAAGAGAACTTAGAAATCATTTTAAAGTGAAATATGATCTAAACAGGCAAGTACAGTTTGAGGATATATATACACTACATCAGAGGGTAAATTATCAACTAGCTCTTCTCCTAAGAGGGACAGTTTAATTGAATGGATACCATGAACCAGGAGCTCAGACACACCACTGCCTGTATGGCAGAGGCAAAAAAAAGTCATGGCAGAGCTCCTCCCATGCTCTGGACACTGCAGTGCAACACAGCAGCCCTTCAGGGAACTAATGCCCCCATGTCTCTTCCCTCACCCTCAAAAGTATCTCCCCAAATGAAGTGAGCCCAAGCAGTTCATTAACCCAGTCCTCAAAACAGCCTCTCACAGATGTGCTGCACTCTCTGGGTGGGCAAGATTACCATCAGTAGTGCTGCTCAAAGGTCTGTGACACACAAGCATTGCACACACGGGCTGTGGGCTCCTTGACATTTTGCTTTTTGATGCTTTTCCTTCCCAAGCCTACATCTCTTCAGACCACAACATTCCACAGACACTCACCCTCCAAACTATAGTTCCTTGGATAAAGCCAAGGATTTAAATCTGTAGAAGCCATCTTAGGGTAAAATTAATAATGTCACAGGTGTATTCTGGCTCTCCACTGATAAAACTCCATAGTCACAATATATAGCCCAGTGGTAGCTATTTATCTATTGATACATTCAGTAAGAGATTAACTCTACCTCGAGTCACTAGAAAAACAACTAGGAGTCAAGAAAAAAAAAAGAGTAAGAATGTCAGATTAACTATAAAAAAGTTCCTTCTATACATGAAATAAAGGTGCCACATCTTCAGTTTTGAATTTTTCTAAAGGATTGGCAGACGCCTCTAACACATGGTCCATAAGTAATGTTCTGCTAGACACAAAAAGCTGATGATTTAGGAGTAAGTTGGTGATTTTCCATCAGCAAGTTCTGTTGTCATATACACAGAAATACCTGTAAGAAATAAATACATCCAAGCATTTTCTGCAGGTCATTATAATGTGTACAAGTTTTGAGAATGCAAGCTGTAGTTCACATATACATAGAGGAATCCCAGGGACCCGCCCAATTCATAGCCCTGGGGAACCTGGCAGTTCACAGGGGCAATATCAGAAGATGAGATATTTACAGTGACAAACTGGCACCACTGAGGCAAATACTAATGAAGCAATGTCAGAACAGAGCCCACAGGGCCCAGGAGCTTCTACAGGTATTTTAAGAGAAACTTATGATCTCTGGTATCAAAAGCCACAGGAAGATCAGTAAGAATTAAAATTGACAATGTGCCAGAATCCACCTACTATGAAACAGAAGGTCACCACAAATCCTCATTAAAGCTGTGTCTCTGCTTTGGCCTGATTGAAATTTTTCAAACAGTTTATTATTACCATGAAGGTAAGGGCTGCAGTTGCCCTGCCACAACCTTTTTCCAGGACCTTTGCTAGAAAGGTAGATTTGAAACAAGGTGGAAAACTGAGAAATTGCCTGAGGACAGCAAAAGGCTGCTTAATCAACTGCTCCAATCTCCAGCAAAGAAGAAATTCTTGAAGATGCCAAAGAGGTGTTAATGATAGATATTATAAAAGGGAGCTGCTACAGTATATCTTTCAAGGACTGCTACAAAAGCCTTGCTGGCAAAAGATCAAGAAAACAGCTTGCAAGTGCAAGACCATATCTATAATAACAGTACAATGTGACAGGTTTAAAATCCATAAGCTATGCTGAAGTACATAGTTCAGAATCCAAATGACCCAGCTGGAACTGAAGTTATTGAAAGCCTTGGCATTTAACCACCACAGAAAAAGAAAAGACCCCAAAGCCTTCCCTCATCTGCTCACATCTCTCCACTAGCCCTTACGCCAGGACGCGCAGCAGCCCAGATTGCTTCCATGTAACCAGCTTGGAAAACCACCATGCTTGGAAAACTTCAGCAGATGTTAATCATGAAGAATGCACAACCACAGCATTGAGTAACACAAAATAAAACCACCAAGCCCACCACAGGTCCTTGAAACAATGGGACAATCTGAGCATGCAACGGCAATGACGGTCTCCCACGAGCTTCCCTGGCCTCTGAGGCAGTGCCTTAGCAGGCAGCGTGGCCATGCATTCACAGAAGTACAGCGAGGTCCTCCCAGCTCAGTTCCTCTGGCTCTCCACTTACCGTGCTTTGGTTCCTTTTGCTCACTACAGTCACTGCAGTTCTCCCTGTCCCATGCACATCTACTCAACAAAGGGGTCATCTTTCTATGTCAGAAACCAGAAAGAAAACCTGGAAATATCAGTTGGTTGCTCCTTCAGGACCAGCAGAGTATCACTGTACCCCCAAAACCAACCAAACCACAAAATCTCCTAACAATCCCAACCTCTCCCCCCAAACCCCACGGATGATAAAGGAGCAGCATTTCAGTACTAAGTCTCAGAAGGATCAGCATCTGTTCATGTCTTTGGCAATCTCACTTTTGTGCTCAGCAAGCACTTCAACTGAGTACTTCAAGTGTAACCAACTTTAATCCTGCTAAATATTTTCTTTCAGCAATGGCACCATTATCAAACATCTGGAAAAACCCAAAGACACTGTATGTAAACACAACCCTGCAGGGAAGCTGTTGGGAAGGGAGCACATGGTCACACTCAAGTCCCGAGATATGAGCTGGGGAGAGTGCTCTGAACTCTTGAAAGGAGAAATACTGGTGGCTGGAAGAGGTGGTGTGACAATGAATGTCATTGAAGGAACAAGCAGATGTCCGAAGAGTTGGAGTGAAGGGAGGAGATGCATTAGTACTTCATACATAGATGAAGTTCAGCAATCATGGAGTTCACTAAGAAAACGAGGTTGAGGTCTCTTGTGAGATTATTAGTGAATGGACAACAAGGGAACCAACAGTAGAACAGGTCATCAGTGATCCATGACAGGGAAATGCTGAAAAGAAAATGAATGAAAAAACCAGCCTACACCTCAGTTCTTGGCTATCTCCAGTATTAAAAGAAATAGATAAATTCTATGACCTAAATCTGTGACCTTACACACCATCCTCTTTACAACAGTAACTGGTGCCAAAACTTTTGACAGCACCTAAAAAAATCCTATAACAAAAAATTGTGATTTCTAGAAACACTTGCTTTTTGTCTTCTGCTCATGCCCTTCTGTAACTGTGTGCTCTTCCACCAGCTCTGCTCTCACCTCAGCCAATGGCATTATTACTGTACTTATACAAAACATCTGCTTCTTTCTCTCTCTCCTGAAATCTACACAAGGCTCCCACCTTCATAGTAATGAGAGGAAGCAGCTGTTTGACTGTTACATTAAAAAGTATCTTTCTCTGGAAAATTTTAAATATCCTGCATCTCCTTCACTTGTATCAATACCATAACGATCTCAGCTAAAGGAAGAGATGATAAAAAGTATCAGGTTATGTCACCCTAAAGAAGTAGTGGAGGTCAGACCTGCATATTTTATACCAATCTGTCTTTGTTTTATACAGATGTAAGGAAATAAGGACTTCATTATTTTGTCCAAAACAAAACCAAGGTCAGTACAATTACAATATGTCCTGTTAGTCCTCCAACAGCTGTTTATTTGTTTCATATTTGCTATAAACAATGATCAGGATTCTTCTCTTGTGCTCCATCTCTATGTTGTTGCTGTACTACTTGGATGTCACAAAACTGTTTTCACATTTGGGCTCCTGCAGGTGATAATCCAATACTGCACCATAATAAATGCATCAGTAAAAACTTTAAACACTTTCTTGTAACCTGGCTTCCCTCAGACTTGAGCCAAGCAAAATACAGGAGTGCATTGCATGTGTGCTGAACACGGTGACGAGGTGTGACTGGCACACAAATCACATAGCAGACACGCTGTGAGCTCATTTTTTTTCTGAAATGGAGATGCAGTTCCCTGGTCTGGCACCTAGAAATATGAAACTTTGCAACAGAGTTATAAAATCCATCACAGCTATCACACAGAGCCAAGTCTATATTTCAGTTCTGCTGGTCTGGACATGAGGAATATATGGATATCACAATCTAGCTAAGGGGAAAAAAAAATCAAACAGATGGGTGTCTTCAAATTCTCACCATGAGAAGAATATTAAGTGTGTAAAATGCAGTTTCTCTGCCTGTGTTTTCAGTTCAACTTCTCTATGCTTGACTACAAGTTACCATGATGAATGATATTTTCTTTTGAATTCATTCATTCATTCACTACGAATCATTGGCAAAAGGATAGTCTGAAGTCTTTGTATGATGATGCTCAAAGTTCCTTAAAGTTTTGTCTGCAGAAGCTAGGCACTTATATAATGAAAAACACAGGAGGACACAGAATTACTTAATTCCACAGCTTTGTCCCAAGAAATAAATCTGCTGGAACCCTGCAGTTTTGCAATACATGATCCTCTTAAAGCATGATCTATTGTTTAGATGTCTACATACAAATCAGCTGATAGTACCTGATATTGTTTCACCTAAGAATTATGTCTGAAGCTTTTCTAGGAATACGGTTCACATAATTACCCTTTTGCATGCATGCAAGAATTCCCACAAAAACCAGTAAATCAGCAATATCTGCAGGTATAAAAATATTTCACATCTCCACATTTTCAAGCTGTGAGAAAAGCTCAGAGTTTCCACCTGTTTTCACAGCAGTAGGGGGCTGGGCCCTGTTCATCTGAAACATCCCGTGGGGCTCCAGATGCAAACCAGGATGTGGTCACTCAGCAGCCAGGCACTCCACCAACACCAGGTGAGCCTCCCACATGGCACACAGCTAACTGGGCATGGTGTCACCCTCTGCCAGTGAATGGAGCAGGAACACGACTGCCAACAGGAGAAGCAGAAATGGTGGAGATCCACCCTCCAGTGCCTGGCTGTGCCTTTGGGGTGAGGATTAAACTGATTAGCAACTTGGGAAGACAATTTTCTCCCAGGCAGCTTGCAATAAGCACCATGATCCCACTTGGAGCTTCTTGCATGGATCAAACAGGAAAAAAGAACAAATACAGAAGAGCAGGAGCTAAGATTTGCCACAAACCCCCTCACTTCTGACCAAAACAGAAAGCAAGCTGCCACCTCATCCTTGCCAACAGCCTGTATTTACAAGCTTGTCCACAGAGGAAAACATTTCACCTTCCCCTTTTAAAAAAAAAAAACAAAACAACCCTGTTTGGGAGATAAGAAGCAGAAAAGATATTAACATATCATTAATTATTCAAACAGAAGGCATTCAGGTGTCTGGATTGGGAGACAATGCAAGAAAGCATTTGGATGGAATCATAGAATCCCTTATGCTGGAAAAGACCTTTAAGATCATCAAGTGCAACCATCAACCCAGCACCACCACCATGTTCACCCTTAAACCATACCCTCAGGTGACATATCTACATGATTTTTGAACACCTCCAGGGATGGTGACTCCTCCACTTCCCTGGGAAGTCTGTTCCAATGTTCTACATCTCCTTCTGTGAAGAAATTTTTCCTACTACCCAATCTAAACCTCCCCAGGTACAACTTGAGGCCACCTCCTCTCATCCTGTCACTTGTTACCTATGAGAAGAGTCCAACACGCACGTCACTACAACCTCCTTTCAGGCAGTTGTAGAGAATGGTGAGGTCTCCCCTCAGCCTCCTTTTCTCTAGGCTAAACATCCCACACTTCCATAAAACAAAATAGGGAACAATGAGGAAAAAATCCATTCTGGTAGAAGCTGGGTCATTCTTGTGTGAATATACAGATGTTCTGATAAGTAAGACAGAGAAGGTTTAGTACCAATGTTCTTAGGCAAAATATATTTTCATTTGTCCATAAACTACAAGCCACACTACAGCAAAGACACTGCTTGCCTGGAAGCTGACCAAATACATTTCTCCTGAAGTAGCAAAGTACATCAATAATATTCCTCCAAGTCTTTTATTTCTCACTTGGTAGTAATTACTTTACTTACTCCACATCACCATTTCATCTTTGTAAAGATGCATGGAGACCCCAAATAAGCTCCTACTTTAGCACAGCATTTAAGCACATACTGAATTTAAGTACCAGTAAGTCCAGCAGGGATGTTCACATGTTCAAATCAACCCTGGGATTTCTGAATTCAGACAAGCAGCATTATCACTGGGAACAGGAGCACCACCTCACCTGTCCATCGCAGCCCAGAGGAACGATTCTATCTGGCCCCATCACCAGGAGCATGGGGCAAGTACCAAAACACCCTCACTGGGGAGGAAAAAGATTCCTTCTCCAAGACAAACTACTGCAGCACTGATGCTATACAGCAAACAGCAGGAACATCTGGCTGCAACATTAAATGATGCTGTTAGAAGTGCCTAGGGCAGTGGGAAAGAAATGCTTAAGCATAAATGCTTAAAGTGAATAAAGGAGCAAAGGAACTGCCATAATGGACAAAAACAATTCCATACTTTCCCTGCAAAAACAGTATCAGGTACCACAAATCAATACATTAAACATCCTGGCCTGGGCAGTTAAATGGCAGCCTAAGTACAATGAAAATCTCACTCTTATCTCACTGTTCAAAGGCTGGCTTCTATTTAAATCAAAAGAAGTTCTCTCTCTTTTATTTTTAAAACCCTGAAACCTGCCTGGCTGGGCTTTTCTGTGCTATGCAAATGAAAAGGGAGGCCTATATTAGTTAAAAAAGAAGTTCGGAGACAAAACTAGCACATATATTATAATAAAAGAGCTGATAAAGGACATTCTGCCTCAAAGCTCATGTCAAGCAGAAGCAAGAACCACAAGATGTTGACAACAGGTACTTTAAACCTCAGGTCAAAGATAGTGGCTATATGCCCTGTCAATACACTGCTAACCATGACTGATTTGGTCCAGTGACAGATAATCTATTATGCATTCATACTTCAACCCCACTAAATCAAAGATAGTTTGTCTAGCAGAACAAAATGACACAATATAGGAGAAAGCACAGGGACAAAGTAGTAGTTTTCTTTTCACCCAACAGTCTTCTATGACAGAAGGAAACCAACATATAGCAAAAGGTCTAGCAAAACACAAATGCTTATATTTCTGGAAGACATAGAAGAGGAAAAGGAGAACACTGTAATTTAAAAGAATATATACTGATGAAAGAAAAGCCATAGAAGTTCTAGCAAAATGTCAGAGAGAGTTGTAAACAGCCTAAACACAAAGAACAAAGTAGGGAAAGAAAACCTGCCCTTGGACTCAAGCTGTGTGGAGATGTTTATCTAAACCTTTGCAGTGGGGGAACAAAACCAGGCTCACCATTTCTCATCACCTTCAGTACAAGGGGGAAAAAACAAATTGGATTCTCTCCAAAAATCAAATAGCATAGTTTACATGCTTTTATTGCCTGGCATAGACTTGCAGTTTCCACCTTATTCTCCCTCCTGGTCTTTCCTTATTTAACGTGGATATCTGCCTAGAGACAAGCTGTCTGGGAACAACATCTTCCAACATGTATCCCAACTCTGATATCCTAAAGCTGAAGACCACTGAGTGTCCAATACCTGCACAATCCAGCAGTCTGCAGTGCACTCATGCTCTTTCATTATTCACGCTTAATATCCTGACGTTCACAGCATCAGTAGCCTGTATTAGTAAGAGGCAACACATTTCTGTGAAACAAGTGAACTCCATTACTCTGTCACTCAGATATCCTTTGCTGGTCACAGGGACTGAAAAGAAATGGACCCATCCCACATAAAGAACTAGCAGAGGATGGAAGTAAACTAGGAAGTAGAAGACAGGTGCTCTGTGTACATACAGAGCTTGAAGCTGAACATGAAATGCTCTGCTGATTGGCATCCATACTCTACAACGATCCATTTTTATATGGATGATAAAATAGCAGCTGGTTACTCCGAGTTGGATAGAAGTGTGACAGGCAAAACCCCAAAGGACTGTAAAGACACCTGCAGAGTGTGATCACAGCACAGCCCCAGAGCAGAAGTGCTGTACAGACTCTCCATCCCGCTCTGCCAGTGCAGGGCTAGAGGGATGTGCTGCTGTTGGCCACCCTGTCAGCTGAGCTGTCCTCTGCACACCAACCAATGCCTTTCACAGCTGCACAAAGGCATTTTGGGCTGTGCTGAAGCACTTGATTGCTATGCAGGGGTATAAAGGGTTATTAAATAAAATCTCCCCCTCAGGCCTTTTCTTTCAGAGGTCTACATGGCATGGGCCAAAACTAATTTTCTCTGCTAACCACATCTAGTGAGAAAAGCTCAGCCAAACACAGAAGCTGTGTAATATTTGACAAGGACAAAAAGACGTGGAGAACAGTGAAATATTAACCTGCAGATAGTGTTCATGCCCCTCACCATTTAATATGGGACCAAAATAAGTGGGTCACCCCTCATCACAAAATAGTATTTTACATTCTATTGGGCAAGTACCGTATATATTTTCAATGCAAAGTCATTTCACCAAAGCCAAGTAGCCTGCAGATATTTTTGTGTTTCCTCAGCTTTATTATTTCCTTCCTTTAGATTATACAGACATAGATTTTCTTTTAATTAAAGTAAGTATACTACAGCTGTGTATAATTTTTCTCCTCAAGTTTTGCAAAGTGTTGTCAAAGCAAAGAAGGAAAAAAGCCCACCAAAGCAGTGATGGTGACCTATTTCACTTCTGTGCAGCCAGCAGAATCAAATTTGCTCCAGCTTTAATGCACTGCCAATTTGAAAAATTTAACACAAGCTTTTTCCCATCTATTAATAGAGACCATTAATAAGTAACATTTAGATTCCTTCCAGCCTTTACAGCATCTCCAATATGCAAACTCTGATATTTTTGCAAAGACTGAACTACAGAAGACCTCCCAAGATGGATGGATATGGATCAGACCTTCTGCTCATATGAACCTACCCTGATACCTCCAGGGGTTTAGGGAAACCATTCCAACTTAACCTGGCTGAGGAACTGGCTCACAGCTTTAAAATGTATTTATTTTCATACTCTGACTGACACTGCATGCTAATCTAAGTATTTATCCCATTTTACGCATCACTGAATTAAACTTAATAATACTCAATATATAGGCAAAGAGTAAGGGAACTATGTGCTTGCTCCATAAAGTCAGGACGACGACAGAAATAAAAACTTGCATTTCTGACAATAAGTCATCTGACCAAGAAGCCATCCCATCCTCTACTTAAAAATAAATCCCATGTAAGTTTGACCACAGAGGGGACACATGTTCGGCTGGCACAAATGGGCACAGCTCTTTTCTTGTCAGCACAGTTGTGCTCCGTTTCAGTGGCTCATCTGATCCAGAGTTTATGCACGTGAAAACTGACTAAACACATGAGAAAGTGTAAACATATGCAAGGTGTGTTTATATGGTCAATCTAAAATTTATCTCGTTACCAATGAAGCTCCCCCCTGCAAAAGAAAAACACTTTAATTCAAACCATTTAATGGTACCACCTAATTAATGTAGTTGTTTTTATAGCAGCCCATCTCCCCTCAAGCAGTTAAATTAGGCTTATGGAAAGAACATCAGATGATGTACTCATTTCTTATTACCATAAGAAGAGTGACTTCCTTGGCTGGATGATTTTTAAAGAAATCACATGGTGGTGATATGATTTCCCCCCAGTTAATAACTTTGGTGTGCCTGAGAGGCAAAGAGAGAGAAGAAAGGTCTCATTACATTGAATAAAGAGCAATTTGAGAACACCTACTGTCAACTTTAGCAAGGCAAAACAATTTAGCCATATATATTTACATTTGTCCAGTTCACTAGAAACTATAAGTAGAAACCTAGATCATGCTTGACTCAACAGAGAGCACTCACAGGACACAAACTGAAGACTGTTTCTTATAACAGGGAGAGAAAAGAGAAAACACATTAAGAAAATGAAGTGCTTGAATATCTTGTAAATAGAGAATGTCTGCCTGAGCAACCTGCATTGCAATCAGTCCTTAAGCCCCAAAGGCACAAACTTATGCTGTGTTTGCTGACTGTGACAGAGCAATATCCTACCCAAAATGCATCATTTTAAGAAAAGGTTCACATCAAAAGTAGGTGGGGTTTTTTCCCAAGGGAAAGAAAGCATCACACCAAAAGGCACAGTCACTTGGAAGGAGGCCAATTGCTCTGAAAAGCAGTATTTCAGTAATATTTGATGTATGAATATTCCAACCCACAACCAATGCCTCAGCCCATCTGTGCCCTGCAGCCTTGCTACCCCAAACGCAACACCTGAGAAATAAATGCAATTGCTGTCTATTTCAGTGTATACAAAGGGCCTAATGAACTCACATTTGAAATAAACTGGAGTCACTGAAGCTTTAGTGCAGCCATATATTAAGATATGAGTATATTGTTCTCTGTCCAAGAAGACTTCAACACAGGAGACATTAAACCATAAAACCTTTACTACCCGGCCAGCAGAGCTGCTGCGTGCCTGCCCGTGGCCATGGCGCTCCCTGCACTTTCACAGCAGGGAAGTGCTCCTTCAGCTCCCAAGCGGCTGAAATAGCTCACCAGGCCAGTTTCCTGCCAGGCAATATGTATAATTGTGAAAGTGTGCCCACCTAGGAGATGAGCTCTATTTATGCACTTGGGAACAACCAGGGTAACTCTGGCGGAGACTTCGAAAACACAACTAACAAGTCAGGAAGAGGCCACTCAAATGCATGAACTGGAGGCTGGACCACTTTAAGGACAAGATCTGAGCAAGCACTTGAACGCAAAGCCTTTCCTCAGCCAAACGCAGTGGATCCCGATCCCCTGGTTCATCTTTACCACGACCCACCCAAGACTCGCAGGAGTTTGGAAAAAGTAAAGTGAGTGGCCCTGGGCATAAACTGGATACGAACTCAGACAGAAAAGCCTCCAGTGCTTATTTCCCGCCGCTGGGTAGCGACACCCCCGGGCCCAGCCCGCCCGCCCCCTCTCGCNGGGCCGCGAGCCACTGGTCCGTCATGAAGGGCCGGCCCTGCCCGGTAATTAAAATGGACAAAGCGCGCGGCAAATGAGGGTCCCGACGGATGAGAACCGTTCCCGGACCTTCCCAGAGGAAAGGGGAAAGGCCAGGAGGGGGCCACTTCCCTGAAATTATTGAGTCATACTCTGAATTGTGGGGTCTTCCCATCAGCCGGACGGTGGAACGGAGCACTGGGCGAGAGCAGAAGGCTTGGGGGCTGAGAGACTGTCTTTTTGCTAAGAGTGACCCTGCTCCCTGGCCCGCATCTGCCCGAGTGCTCTGGCTGTTTGTAGACGGACACCAAAGCAAGAGGTGTGGCGATAAACACATGGTTTAAAGAGGAGAAAGTCCTGAGCTGGCCAGCAGCCGTGGTGTGGAAGCTCCGGAGAGCTGCGAGCACCGGGTGTGGAGAGGATCCAGCTCTGGAGCCAGGGCAGGTCTGAGGCGTGCAGAGAGTGGGAAGAGCAGGGGACAGTGCAGGGATTAGAGACCACAGTGATGTGATCACCTCCTTCAGCAGCGTTGCAGCACGCACCCAACTTCTGGATTCCAGAGAGGTGCTCTGCAGAGTTGTGTTTTATGTGTCTGAGCACTCGGGGCCCTTGGGTTGTGATATCAGTTGGAACATGCTTACTACAATAATAAAAAATGACTAATTAAGTCTGACGGACTTTTTCAATGCTGCATCATCCTTGTGCAGGATGCAGACGTAGTGGCACAGCCTCCCTATTCACTACATGGCAATTATATATATAAAAAAAGATAATGTGTTGGCTTCTAACAGTACCTTCTTTTTGGTTTTAAAAGTGGCCATTCTCTGCGCTATCATCATAAGCCACTCTGGTGTGTTTTCTATGAGAGTTTTAGATGTCAGGATAAGGCAAAAGTCTATAATGATCATTATTCTGTATTTTAAGGACTCTGAACAAAAAGACATTGTTGGGCTTAGGGGCCCTAAGCATTCTTGGTGTTTTGTGTGTGCTGTTACAGAGATGAAATATTAGAGTAGCAAATACTATTTCCTGACACTTACATTTTAGAATATGTACTTATGTTTGTATTCTGTTGTACTTTCCTTTGATATGTGTTTCAGAAATGCAGTGGTGCATTTCCTGTCTTCTTAATAACAGTTGTATCTTTTAATATGCTATAGCAAATCTTGCAAGTGTTATGATCAATATAAAACCAGCTTGAATCCTACCAGTCCTTTTTTTTAAAGAAAAAAGAATTTCTTAACCTTTCATATGTTGAAGTCTTCCTCTGAGCTCACTCTTGCAAGTTGCTGAATGTCAGAATCTCTGAAGATTGCAATGGAAAGTATAGCAAATAACCTCTGTTTATTCAGGCATTGTTATCATAAAAGAAGTAACAAAAATATCCGAAGGAATTGGTGCAATTCCCCTGCTTCTTGTTGTTACCTAGGACTAAAAGCATGCTAGTCTTCCTACAGAGAAAGGTACATTTATTATCAGAAACAAGTTTTAATATAACCTTTAAAGCAATAATTCTACTTTAATGAAACTACTAAAATAGCCACAGTTTAATAAAAGCTAATGTGTGAACCAAATAACAGTTAGAATCTCTGTTACATATAATTATACTAAATATGACAATATGTTACGGTTTCTTTTTTTTTTTATTAAAGAAGTATGGGATCAGATACTATATCAGAGTAGCTGGAACTATGAAGAAAAGTTCTATTTCTGCTTATACCTGGTAAATGAATAATTTTTATGATTTAAATAAGATAAAAAGCCATGGCATCTTATGGCATGGGTTGTTTTTTTCCATTTGAGATTGTGCATTAATCCAGTGTATCCAAAGGATTCAAGTACTACAAATAAAACTCTGGTGGAGATTCTGCCAAACACCTTTCTGCCTGGCTACGCTGCTGCCTCTGTTTTAACACTGGTCCTGCACTTATTACTCTGTGTAAGTTCATTTTGAGACATACACTGACTTGTTTTGGGAAGTTCAGTAACTATCCCAAATTTTTTAAACTCATAATCTGGGCTTCGTACTCCATGACTGTGTAAGGACAAAAAGCACGTGCTTTACAAAGTATGAAGTGATTCCAGTGGAACTGTGTCTGGAGTCAGATCTAACTGCAAGGGATAATTAACCTCCCCTGCCACCTCCCATTATTGCACTGGGCTTTCGATTGCACCTATCGTGTCTGGTATTAACCAGACCTGTCAGTCTTTTCTGACACAAGCCCTGCCTTGGGTTTAAGACATTGAGAAGTTGAGCTCTAGGCACGCACATGCTTAACACAAAATGGATCCTTATGTAGAAATATACCCCTTACTGTCCTTATCTAGAAATACACCCTTAAGATATATTTCTTACATGAAAGCCTCCCCTCCTGAAGGGCAGTAGGGTACGGATCTGGGCAAGGCTCAGGCTGATGCTTTCAGTGTGGCTGTGACTGGGCTGTCAGGTCTGTGACACCATTGCTTCCCATTATTCCATCACACCTTTCTGCTTTTACTTTGCAAATATTGTAAGCTTCGTATCTGGAGCCAGAGGCAACATTAGAAAGCCTTTCTAATGTTTCGTAAGCCTTGTAAGCTAAGTTTACAGAGCTGCATCTCAAATGAAAAAGAAGTTCGTGTAGTAAAGAATAAATAAACCAACAACAGTACAGAAATACATGCTACATCCATGCCAAATTTAGTTATTGCTGGAATTGTTAATCATGCAATCAAGACAGAAAAAAGAGAATTGAATTTTGTGCCAAAGACACCAACCACACGTAGTCTTTCTTGTTTAACACTTTTAAAAAACTAGAAGTTATTATTTATAGATCCTGCAGTAACTCCAGGTGCTATATGGTAAACATACAAAAATAGCACATATCAAGATAATTAAAGTTATTTCCCAATATAAAAAGCATCCTGTTATTAGTAATTGTTTTATTCTTGAAAGCCTTGCTCATAGGAGAAAGTACTATACTGCTTATCTTGATTTAAATACATCTACTTCTATAAAGAAAAGTAAACTGTGACAAAAATTTAGAGGAGAGATTTCATTGTTCTTTGCCATTAAACAGCACTATTATTTACAGTTATTTGGAAAAAAAAATCACTAAACAGTGATATTATTCAATTAATACACCACAGGAAAATTAAAGTTATGAGATTGTGATTCAGTAAAGCTTTTAAGCAGCCTCATAATTTAACTTCTCTGACAACAAGTCATATGCTCACATCTTCTTTCTGGGGGAGTCATTCTCTCAACCACATTTAGTTAGCTGATGTAAATAAAATACATGGAGGATGCCCCTAGCACTGTGCCAAGGTCCTCACTGCCCACACCTCAGGGTAGACAGTAACTGACTCTCATATTTGCACATCCTTTTGTTTGAAGGTTGTTTGATCTGTTTCTCATAGTCCTATTTTCTGTACAGAAATCTGTAGCGTGCTTTTACATAGCTTGGTATAAATGTTTGTGCCCAGGAAGGCTATGCTGCAACGAGTACAGATCTCTACATCATAACTGCCTCAAAGTCACGTGTTTTAAAAAGATTGCAAGACAATGAGAAGCCACGTTTCCTCCTGTCACATTTATACAATGTTTACTGCTTCATGCCTGGTGAATGTCAGTAAATCTCTTGACAGTCAGGGGGTTCCAATTCTGGAATAATCAAAATTACGTGTCATTACAGAAACTCCTGTTACTAAAACTACTCTCATGATTTTAAAATAGACATTTCAAAAGTCCGGGCCCCACTGTCAGTTACATTAGAATAACCCCATCAACTTCAATTATCTTAAAATAATATGAAGATCAGAGACTTATCATTGTCCACTTGCTGCTATCTCTGTAATAGAACACTGTGGGCATCAGATTTAGCTTTTTTCTGTGGAAAATGATTTCTCTTTTATACTTTTAATAATGAGATCTAACACAGAATCAAAGTGACTTTTAAGAACTTCTTATTTGTTCCTTTTTGATTAATTTTTCTCCCTAATATACCCTAAAAACTTTAACCAAAATCTCCAATAATGAGATCAAAACTGTTTAAATACATGTCTAGACTATTGAGTTATGTCTCCTTCAATCATACTAAATAATACAAGCTGAAGAACTATAGCTTCCAGCCAAGTCTTTTGTGTATTTGGAAAAGCTTTATCAATCCGAAGTTAAAAACTGCATTAAACGACATGAAAGTTTTATTCCTTATGTGTGTAACCAATGACACCATTTTGTCTCTAACCTTGCCCCATTTCAGCTGTGGGTTGGATATCTTGTGTGTTATCCCCAGTGGTGAAATTTGCCATCTCACTATGTCCTGGATCTTCAGTCTTTAGTGTAAGGATATCTCACCTCACAGGCTGAAAATTGTTTTCTCGTGATAATGGATGAGTTTGAGAAAACTCATAATCAAAGAAGGAAATACAAGATTATCCAATTGTGCTAAAATTATTAAGTAAATAAAGACTGCTGAACTGCAGCTGGGAAATAGGCTGTTGGGTGAAACCAGTTACAGGCAGGTGTATCCAGACATCCACAACTATAAGGAACGTGTGTCTCGGTGTTCCAAGTTCTTATGTTTAGTCTTACCTTTGGATACATTCTCCTTCAGTATGTATTTTCACAGAGTAAG
>VXBT01013922.1:95924-190283 GCA_013400235.1 Oriolus oriolus
TTTTTTTTAATCTAAATAATGTCTACCCAGAATTTTTTGCTGTTTCTGTGTTTTCTTCAGGAAACCTGAAGTGGATGAGCCTGGCCCAGCCATGACTCTGAATTTTAAATTTCTGTTTAAAACACAGGAACAAGTTATTTCAGCTATGGATTCTGGAGATAAATATCTGTGTATTCCCCTCTAGATAACCAGTTTTGTGCAGCCTTACTTAACTCAGAACTCAGAGATTAACTGCAAAGAAGGGAATTTTCAGAATAATGTAGTTAATAGATCCTAGCATCTGCATAATACAGAAATCTCATTTCGGAAAAAAACAGCCAAAAAAAGAAACAGATTTGTTTTCAATTACAGGGTTTAATCATAGTGAGGCTGACTTAACTGGAACATTTCTAATTTACCCCTGGTGACAATCTTGCCTTGTATCTCTAATTTAAAAGTAATTTTAGATATGATGCAAATGGTGTTGTAACATTTCTTAACTTTTCAAAGAAGTCTTTGTTTTACAAGTAAAGTTCTTTAGTCTTGGGTAAATTACATAATTCATGCTAATGTGCTTCCACTTTTCAAATCTAGAACTACAATAAGTCTTCTCTTTCAGACAAGTGTTTTAGAATATACAATTTAATTCTTTGTATTAAACTTCATAACACAGGAGACAGGATTTGCAAGAAGACTCTCCAAAAATTCCTTGTGAGGAGGTATTTGTACCACCTTGATAACTACTTGAAAAATCTAATTTGTGCATGAAAAATATGCCTGTAAATTCCAACTAACTTATAACATCAACTAATTACAGGATTTAAAAAAAATAAAATAACTTTTTTAGATGATTGCCAAAGGCAATGTCACCTGCCCAAGAAAAGAAGTAATATGGTTAAAGTTTTCAGAGAAATTAGAAGAAAAACACATTTTAGGAGAATAGATGCATTAAGTTTAATAATGATTTTAAAGTTTATAGATGCTGGTCCCTCAAGATCTCATGTGAGTTATGAAATCCAATTTTATTCTCATAACTCTATAATAAAGTTTTATAAATGTTATAAAAAAAGGTTTTTACTAAGAGTGAACAGAATTCTGTACTATCTGGCCAAGTAATAAAATTGCATTCCTCTGTCGCTAAGTGTCAGAGAAGAAGTTTTCCCTGAAAAATTGATTGGTAAATCTTCCTTTTCCACAGAACTGCATTCATTTTTTCCTTCATAGGATAGCAGCTTTTTTTAATGGGTTTTCCATTAACATCTGAGTTAACTGCTAGGAAAAGAAAAGGCAAACTTAAAGTGAGGGAAATAGTCACGGAAAAAGCTTTGCAATCATTGATTATATCACATTCCAGCTTTGCAATGTGCTCTGCTGTGCTCAGTTCTTACTCATTGCAATAAACAGTGTAACTCTAGGCTCCCTCCAGCAGCACAAAGCGGGTTGTGAAAGCAGGCTGACCATCCTTTTGGCGGGCTAATCCCAAGTGCAAGATCTGACATCACCTGCCATGCACACTCGGAAAGGATCCTGTGTTTCTAGGAAAATAGACTCGTGTGCAGTGTTCTGACAAGAGCACTCAGAATGATGCCTGGGTACCTCCCCAAACACCTCTGTCCTGAAAAGATTACAACAGATTGCTGCAAGATGGAGCATTTGCCATACTTTCAACTGCTGCTTATTTTGGGTAGAAAAATCTGGTTTTTAAAATGTTTTTAATAACACACACACACTTTAGAGAACAATTGTTTTGAATAACGTACACACTTTAGAGGACAATTTTTGCTGCATTTGTTCGCTTTTGTTGCTGAACATCTTGAAAATCCTTTTTTTCACCCTGAATATTGCTTTTGCAACTGCAGATCAATAATTGCTTTCTCACCATCATTGAAAAATAATGACATGTCTGTGTATTTGATCAGCTGCAAATTAGGCTCCAGCTGAAAGGCACCCCTTGGACAAGTGAGCCACGATGGAGCAGGGAGGTGATTTTGCCATCAGACACAGCAGTGCAGACACAACCCAGAACACGCCTTGTTGGTCTGGATGAACGTAAAGAGCGTAACTGAGGAGATTACTGCAGCACTCAAAGTAAGAGTTGTGTTTCCCTGTTTTGCTGGGCAGGGATAGGCTGCGCTCTTCATGCTTAACTGCCCAACAGACAAGTGTGGCCGTGTCATATTGTCATATTCTCATATTGTCATATTCTCATATTCTCATATTCTCATAGTGTTGCCTTTCCCTGGTCTTAAAATTAAGAGCCAGACATGGTTAAGGGAAAAAGGGGTTTTTACCTCAGTATTTATTTAAGGATCCTTAAGGTGCACCACTTTGCCAAGGTGGAACGTGCTGAAATGCACACGCACGATGAGACCTTGCAAATGAGCATTCTGTCAAAGATTCCTCAATGAGATCCCTGAATGAACAGCATGATATCGCCCATCCCGAGGAATTCCCCCCTGGATGGGCCTATCTCAGTTTACAGGATGTGTTCTAGAAAGGACCTTGGTTTGTCAGGATAGTGTGGGGCTTTCTGGCCTCCAGCTGGGAGGCCTCCAGGATGTTTGGTCTCCTGACTTAACGGAATATTGGGACTATGCTAAATTATCGGGCTTAAGGAATTACAAGTATGCATGTTAAAAGCCCTGAGGATACATAAAAGCTATATAAAGGGGTATATAAAAGGTATATAGAAGAAAAGGCAAAAAATCATCATGGCATCAGTAGTGTTATAGTGTCATATTGTCCCAGTCACACCATGGGAATATTGAGAACAGCCTGGAACTGTAAAATGGTATCTGCATTCTACCTCTGTAATTAAGAATGTTATTGCATTAGTACTTACAATGACTTTCATATGATGAGGTTTAAAGAATGCCTAGATTCCATTTTCAGTCCACCAAAACTATCTTATATTTCTATTTATACATGACTGATATGTGTATTATAATGAAATTATTCCATACTTTTAAAGTCTGTCATGATTTTCTTGGAGACAAGTTGTTTTAAAAACATGTTTTAATTAGTGAATGTCTTAGGAAAATATACTTTGTCTCATTCCTTCTTTTATTGCATAGGAAGCTGGAAAAACTCCAATGATCACTGGTATTACTGTCTTATAATTTACTAGAATATATTTCTTGAAATTTCACACAGTGCTGAATGGCTTTGGCAGTACAAAATGGATAATGTGAATTAAGTTTTGTTTTTAAACTGATTTTCCATAAATATGGAAACTCTGAAGAGCCTTGATTTTCAACCAGAAAACTTTTCTCATGCCTTATTCCTTAGAAATTAATTATTCTGAAAGGAACAACACGATGGCAAAAAAAAGAAAATAGAGGAGGAGAGAAGTAGGAAATGGAAAAAAACATAATTACATTTTGTAGCACTTTGGTGAATAAAATACACATTTCAACTAAATCAATTAGATCCAACTCCATGTAATTATCCTGAATGCAAGCCCAACTTGAATTTAACTTGCTACAGGAACTATGCAGTTTGCCTGTTTTAAAAGACAGATTTTATCACCAGCTAAAGGCACTTCAATTAAAATTGGAGGCTTAACCACCCAGAAGCCTGCTGGCACTGCCTTGATGAGCTGTAATTCTAATTAGAAACTCTTTGCAGTCAGTGCACAGCAAAGAACCGTGGCTGTTGTTCCAGGGATGCCCGTGTTCTGTGCAGATATTTCCTACACAGCACGTCTGAAAGGGGGTTCATGACGTGCCCCATAGAAGGGGGGGAATAAAGAGCAGGTCTGGATCCACCTGAACTATAAAGTTGGTTCATTCTACTTTCATGAGAAGTCTTGATTTTCGTTATTCTGTATCCTCTAAAATACGTTTCTTTCAGATATTTTAATTTTGTTATTTTACTGGTGGAGTTAAAATCTCTTCTGTCCATCCCAGGAAAGGCCAGAGGGATTGGTTATAAACTAGAACACTTTTCTGTGGAGCTCAGCAGCTTGAAGCACCTTCAAATGGAAGCTGTACTAATGGTAACTTAAGCAATTATAGTTGAATCTATTAATATATTCTAGAGCTTATGATGACTGATTCAGTGCATTTGTAGCTGACAGAGTCTGTTAGAAATATCATCAACACCGTTACTAATATTTGATCATTGTTAAATAACCTCTTTGTTAATCTGTGGTTTCTTCACTTCATGTTCCTAAGTTCTGTAGTTACACAGACCGGAGTACTCTATTGCTTTTTTGAGCTCTATTTCCTTAGCATATTCCAGCTACTGAATGCACTGTAAAAAGCTCTTATGCCCTTGTACTGGGCCAAATGTGTTGGGGTATTTTTTTGCTTTGGTTAGTGGTTTATTTGTTTGGGTTTGGTTTATTTTAAAGCCAAAAATCCAGGATAGATAGTAACTAATGCCAGAGAGTTCCAATTTTAGGTGAAACGACATCACAAAACACTACTCTCAGTTCAATAACTGTGATACTTAAATAATTAGAATGGACACAGATGGCAGTTTTATTTCCCTCTATATTATTTTTTGAGGTTTTGGACAGATTTCTATGATACCACTTGTGATTGTGATAGCCTAAAGAAGTTTACTACTGTTAAGCAAACGTAAGGTCCAATATTCAGTACAGCTGCTTACTTTTTTTTCAAACAACAGATCTTGATCAAAAATTGCTTCCAAAAATCTTCTAAGAATTTCTCAATGTTTCATTTTTGCACAGTTCGAATATTTAATATGCAAATCAGTAGCCAGAACTGGTATAAAAATGGCCCATTTTTGTGTGTGGTGTTGACAGTGATTTACTTTCATCTTTTTCTTATGCTCTTTCATGATTTCCAAGGTTCCAGTAGTCGGCTCAGCCTCTGCTGACACAGCGTTTCTGCGAGCAGAATTTCTCTGTTCACTGTTGGGACTTGAAGCTGAGAAAGGATTGACTCAGCTCGGAGTGAAACAAGTGATCTAAGAGGGCCGCCAGGAATTCCACCATTGAAAGGTGGCAAAGATGGGAGAAATAACCGAGTTTAAGAGAAAGAAGGGAACGTCATAGGATGAAAGGGGAGGAATATGGAAATGCACAGAGAAAGCCTTTCAAATTAAAGGGCTGTTTCAACTCTTAGTTGCGGATGAGACACTATTTCTTTGAACTCATTTCACTGAATCACCTTGAACATTTTCAGTAGGTTTCGGGATATTTGCCAGAAGTCAAAAGGTTAAGTCTTCCACTATATTTTTAAGCAGTTTTGCTGGTTTAAAGTCTGCCTTCGTATCTCAAAAGATTTCTTTTACATCAAAGGAAGAAAGACAAGTAAAAATTCTAACTGGTAACTTTTTAGTGTTACACCATTTTTTCTTGTGGGTATGATCATGGTAACTTTTTCAATCTCACCTTTGAAGAAGAAACCACTGATGTATTTTAGGTCCTTTAAAGTAACCTATTGTAGTATCTTTACTTTTTTTCAGGATCTAATAATAATGAATAAGAGCAAGATTAATCCTTAAAGGGAATTCAAGTTTTCTTTTTTGCTTTCTGACTTCTGAAAATAGAATGTTCCTTGGAATCAATGTTTCCTTTACAAAAGAGTATGTTGCTAGGGTTTGGAATTTTGATTAAATGTGACTCTCAAACTAATCTTGCTCTAATACTGGTACTGCTGTTTGTTGATTTTCTACAGCAATGGCCCTTGGAAAAATAACAAGAATACAAATAGCAAGGATACTTAAAGACAGTTTGTTTACATCTTCATTCTCACAGTTGGTGCATATGTGTTTTAGCTATTTCTCTCCTTCCCACTATGTCACCTGCAGGTATTCCCACCTCACCCTTCTCAGACTGCTGTGTCAGGAGCAGCTGCAGGGAGTGACTACACCTGACATCAGATGAAACTCAGACAGTACCTTGGAATGATTCCTACAGTGTGCTTTCTCCCCTAAAAGCACTGTGTGTGGTGAGTCATTCACACTGGTTTGTGTCCCTTGTATTCTGCTACAACAGATAGTAGCTACTGTGAGGCTCCTTTCACAAGACAATGCAGTAATGAGCAGGATGCTGATCCTCAAAATGCAGTTTCCATGAGTCCAGAACTGCCAGGCTAATGTTCCAGTGGGGACTGAGTTGTTAATATAAAAGTCTACCTCTGACAGGCAGGATCTCGTTGTGATGAGGTGGGTTTCTAACTGAATTATCAAGCCTCATGTAGGCAGTGAACTGTCTTGGGGCAACTGCTAACAACATCAACAACTGTGAACTGCTTAACCAGCATGGTACTGAAAAATCACATAAGCAGTTAAGATTAGTTTTTTATTCTCCAAGATTTGAAGATTTCCTTAATTTTAAGCAGAAAAGAGTCCCAGTGAAGACAGCTGGCATTTCAAGTTGACTAAAGATACAGCTGTTCTTAATGGTTCCATCATGCTTTGACCCTGAGCGTTGTTTTACAACAATTTGACAAATTCTTTTAGCTAGTAAACAGAAATTGTAAAAGATTCTGCGTTTGTGTGGTATTCACGCTGCTTACCAGTTTTTCTTCCATTGTAACAACTTCTTGATCCTGTGGTAATGTACAGGAGCCTTCTCATCAACACAAAAAAAAACCCAGTTAAAGACTTACATGTCCTTCAGTGCAAAATATTTTCTGATGAAGTCCTGTAGATAGTTCTGGGATATATTCTATGCAGGGCAGCATTTCTCCAAAGATCTGTTCTGTAAACTATATACAAACCTCTTTTTTTCTACAGCTACTTAAGAGTACAGATTTTAGTATCTTCCTTTTTTCCTGTGTGTCAAAAGATCCATGATGGTTGCCATTTTTTCTGCTTTGCATTTTCTTCCTTGCTGGTAGTAGGCTTAGGCTTCAGCTTAGCCAAGTGTGTGAGCTTGACTTCATTGTGGTGAACTGTACCTATATAACTTTCCTAGATAAAGCACCCAGCATGAGGAAATCCATCCTCCTCAAGTTTGAACTTGCTTCATGTTTACAGAGAAAGTAATCTTTAACAATTTTCTGAGAACCAAGCCCTTGAGAATACGGGATCTTTCATGTTGCTATCACTTACATGCTGTGGACAGTGTTATAGCTGTTAAATGTGTGATAATCACACCGTTTCTGTTTCTGGCCAAACTTTTCTCTGAAACACGGCTTCCAGCCTGGTACTAAGCTGGGTAAAATTGCTGAAGACTTTATGCACAGGCTCAGAAAGGCATTGATTGCTTGGCTAATGACATATTGAGTAATCTGTTCTTCAGGCAGAGATGGGCACTGCTAATAAGGCTTAGAGGAAAACCAGGAGTTTTGGCATTAATAGAAAATTACAATAATCATAACTGCATCATAATATTAAGATTTTTTTAAATTCTTAAATTAGACATTGTTGAAGAAGTCAGCAGTTTGGAACAACGTTGTTTTCTTAACTTCTTTCAGTGTACATCTAAATGCTAACATTTTATTATTAGAAAACCATCCCAAAACATTAACGATCTATTGAAGAAACTGAACAGCCTCTGTCCATATGTGAGAAATCGAATATTCTTCATAAAACAATCCAGAGAAAGAAGGCCATGGAATAAGGCTATCCATAATGCATAGTGTGTATTTATATGTATAAATATGAAGTTATTCTGTCAGTAGAACTATAAGCATATAAATTCTATAGAGATAAGAGAAACAACAAACTCCTGAGCCGGATTTGCATATTTTGCAATCTTGCAATGTATATCTCTGCTTCTTCTATAATTGATTTGAAGCTGCTAGAGCAGCATTAAAGTGTCAGAGACTTCAATTTATATACCACTCTGCCCAAACCTGTAGTCCAGTCACAGAAAGGGAGCTATTCACAGTCACGGCATGAGTTATTCTTGATTTTGCTTGAAAACACTTTGCAAATAAATGCTTTATGGTTCTCAGATCCCCATGTTAATTAGGCGTAGGAAAACTCTTTAGAGAAGAAAAGCATGAGATATGCAGACAAACGCAGTTCTCTTGAGGACGCTGAGTGTGCACTATGGTCACTGACCTGTCACTGCTGATTTACCTTTGGATCACCTTAATGTTCCTGTAGCAGCAGGAAATATATCTTCTGTGGGATGCTGTCAAGCTCAGACATGTTGGTACCTTTCAAGTTTAATAACAACATGGCTTCTCATTCATCTAAAAATACTGGATTCTGATTTGTGGCTTTCAAACACTTGATGCAAATTTTCAAAAGCCTTTCAGAAATGACTGCGTTTGTTAAAAAATTAAAGTATGTGGCAATCAGATCCACAGGTCACAGTTTAACCAAACAATCTATGTAAGATTTAACTACAGGGAATATTTCCACATTCAGAAAATTAAGTATTTTTGAGGGAAAAATATGTAATTTAATTGACAAATTTTCACTGAAGAATGAAGACAAACCTTCAAATTTCTTTATTTTATTATAGAAATGTCATTATTCAGACTTAATTTAAAACACTTTTTCGGTTAAACACTGTACTTTGATAACACTTGTTGTTATGTGTAGTTGATAATGTACTGGAGTTCTAGGCAGTTGCCTTTCCCTGAATCATTCTGTTACTGTAGAACTGGACACAACAAAGGTTTCTACTTTTTATTTGTTCATTTCAGAGTATTAACAGGAAATTAAATGAAATGGGAGAAACTCAATAAGGAGAAGCAATGGATATTTCCTTGCAAGCTGTGATTTCTTTCTCACCATGCTAGGAAAAAACAAAGAATTCTTTCCCATAGCTGGGATGATTTTTGTAACTTTTGAAATGAGAGATTTAGAAATGAGAGATGCCATTCTGGAGGAGTTGCCACTGCTTATATCATGGAGAGTGAGAGAGAATCTGGGGATTTCATTTCCACTCCAAATGTTAGTTTAGTTCACCCACACTGGAAATAGCCTTATGGAAAAATTGTCTAGAGAGAGAAAGTAGATGACATTTGTGAGTGAGTGTTCTAGCAAAATGAGACCCTTTCAGCAGGGCTGCAATTTGCTTGCAGATGTGATGGGAAAATG
This sequence comes from Oriolus oriolus, assembly GCA_013400235.1. NCBI lineage: Eukaryota > Metazoa > Chordata > Aves > Passeriformes > Corvidae > Oriolus > Oriolus oriolus. Next base: position 104,880 of record VXBT01013922.1, read on the forward strand.
AAGGAAGGGAACAGTAATGAACTAGTAACTCACTATGACGTCTTATTTGTGTGTTTTTAAAATGGACTAGAGCATTAAAAGCAAGTTTCTCATGCATTTTAACTTTCGGAAATGGTAGGTATCAGACTTCTTCACTCACTTATCTGGAGAATTTCTTTGGGCTTTGTATTCTATTTGTTTTGACAGTTTTATTGCTTGCTTTCTACTGAAGAGAAAGCAGCCTACGCCACATTAAAAGGAAATATTACAAGTGACAACAGCCCCTGCAAGTTACGGACACAAATTAGATGACAAAAGTTCCTAGGACATGGACATAATTAATTTAACTCTGAAACAGTGTCACAGAAATTCCTTTTAGATTCACTTGAATCTATTGAAGAAAAGAATGGATGTTTTCATGCATTTACCAATTTTAAAGCATCTGTTGCTCTTATAGAATGGAAAGCATATTTTTAATAAAATCAAATAAAAATCTTTGATTATCAGGAGTACTGTGTGTTAGTTTTAGTGGGAACTTCAAATATGTTAAATTCCTGCTTCTGAATTCTTGTAGGAATCAATTATGCATAAATTTGAAGTCAGAAGTTATAGCAATGAACTGTACAAAGCTACTACTGCTGGGCCACTGTGATAGAATTAGTAATTTCTAGTTTAAAAAAAGAAAACCATAGCCATATGCCTTTTCTAGATTGTATGTGAAATACCTCTATCAAAACACCTGGCTGTTACATTTCTCTGGAGGAGAAAGAACAGTATCTGTGGCAGCTGGATCTTGCTGTTTCTGGATGCTGAAATAGCAATTAAAATTAGTACATGCATAGAAATGTATAAACAACAGTTGCATTTATTAAATGGAGTTAGTTTGTATTCTGTCCAGAAAACCATGCAGAACTAAATAAATAAAAATATAACCAGATGAAGGAAAATACCAAGTATAGATGTTATCACAAACTATCTGACTTTAGCTTATGGATTCCAGACTAAAAACTGCTATAGAACTTAAAGGAAACAAATCAGAATCTAAGGATGATAGTGTGTCTGTTGGCCAATTTACTATTAAACAATTTTATATTCTTTGACAGTTGCCCACGAACAGAAAGAAGCTAATACATAAGGAGAAATAAATCACAGTAGAAAAGAAGATTAAAAAAACAGATTAGATTGGCTTTTGGAATTTCTAGGTTGTTGTATTCTCACACGTAAGGTTCCTGGAAAAGGAGAGAAAGGAGGCACAGCTCTTGGTCCCAAATATTATTAGAAAGTAGTCCCAGTTTAGGAGGGAAGGCATTCAGTGGTGTTTGGCCTTACTCCAACCACTCAGTGGAGCATCTCTTCCCTAAACCATCACTCACACCATTCCCAAAGACTAATCATTTGTGCAGAACAGTAACAGCAGAAGGACCATAGGAGATCCACATAGAAAATAACTAGGATCGCTGTTCAAACATTTCAGACTGCATGAAATCCCTTTCCCATATTTTGTTCTAATTTTTTTTCCAAAATCTTGGGGACCTCTGATGGCACAGAACTCCAGTGGAATCCAAAGGAAGGTATTGCTCCTTCATCACCTCTCAAAAGAGGATCATCATTTCATCCCTTGCAGAAGTGGAAGGGATAATCAGGTTTTAGAATTCAAGCATTATTGGGATATTAGGTAGATTTAAGTTAGCATAAGGGGGATTGTAATACCATAAGCCATAGAGGTTGAAAAACCAAGGAGATACAAAACTGTAAACCTCCAGTTGCAATATGAAGCAGTAAACCCAGAAAAATGCTGACATCTGTAATGCATCAGGAATGTAAATTAATTCATCGTAACATAAATGATAATTGAGAACTGTCACTGGTGATTTAGGATGTCTGAAAATTTTAAAATTGTGCCTAAAGCACAAAGTGGAGCTCTGTGAAGTTTTTAGCTACAGTAAAGGTTGGTCTGTTTTCTTTACTGTTTCTGTGTGTTGCTACTGCATTGCCTGTGTTTCCTGGTATTCTTTCAGTTGTGTGTGCAATCAGAGGCTGCCTTGTAAGGTTCCTCATTAAAGTTACCTTTTTGTCTATGTGCATGTCTTTTTATGTTAATGACTGTATGAAAAGTTTTTCTCAATCACAGTGATTGAAACGATCAAACTGTAAGATTAAATTCAGGTTTAAGGCAGTCTAGTTTATCAGCTCCCATTTTACTCACAGTATCCAGAATATTGTAAAGGCCAAGTGTAAAGGCATTCACGGGATACGCACTGCAACTAAAATGTTTGGTTACCAGTGGAATATCTTTCGGTCATCTTATTAAATCAATAATGTTTAGAATCTGAACGCCAAGCAGTTTATTTTCCCCTAAAGTAAAACCTCATGGTGGAACTCAGATTAAAAATGGCCTAAAGAAAGGACTTAATCTGATTAGGAGATGACAGCTCCATCCCATATCAATTTACGGAAGTCAGAAGTGGTTAGTTATATCAGTTTTCCTTGGTTATTACGTTCAATCTTGAATAAATGAGGGGGAAAGTCTGTCTGTGCTCCTCACATGCAGTCATTTAATTCACTATTCTTTTCTGGCAAATCTCATTCATAGTGCTCCTTTGAAATACGATTGGTGATGCCAATTACCACAGGCATATTGGCTGAACAGAATATATTTCATTTTATTAGAGAAAAAGACATCAATGGAATCTGCTGTAATTTCTGTGTCCCTTGCTATTTAATTCCTATACTGTTTATTTTTTATTTCAGAGGACGAGCATGCATCCTCTGCTCCCACTCAGTTTCTCGTTATTTCTCCATTAAGTCAAATTACAATATAATTCAAGAATATCCAAATTGATGAAAGATGGTATTGCTTTAGCTTTTAAAAGCTAAAGAGCCATAGAATAAGCAGCTTCCCTCATCTATAATCTTAGTCTTATCAGATGCTCAATTCAATTGAAGACAATATAAATGTAGGAGTTTAGAAACCAGCAACCAAACTGATAAATTGCCTACAGTAAGGATATTTTGTCATGTGAATGTCAATAATCTCACAAATAAGCTTTAAAGGAGAGCAGAAAATTTGAATTAAAACCAGGGAGTTCATTGACATAAGACAAATTATAATTTAAAAGTGAGTTAGTTAAAAGAAGAGACTTTTATATGAAAATCTCACTGATATTTTAAATTTAGCTGAAGCCTGCCTTCAAAAGAGTTTGGATTTTACCCACAGTGTACACCTACATCCATTCTTTCTCAATAACAGGCATTGGCCATCTGGCAAGGGCTGGCAACCTGTTCAGTTTTTGTGGGGTACATCTGATTAATCACCTTCTCTGCTCAGGAAGGGTTTTCCTGAGGAAACCAACGGAGCTGTGCCACTCTCTATCTCGTCCCAGGGCTTGTGCACTTCATCCTGGTGTACAAAGAGCCTTTGCAGGCTCTTGCACACGGAGCTGAAAGGGGCAGTTATGTAGCAGATAAAATAAAGAACATATCAAGGTAATCATTGTATGCTCTGCTGCAGCAATTTAAAATAGAGCCTTAACTTAAAATCTCTAAGTACTATAGATAAATAAAAATGAATCCTGGTGTATAATGCTAGAATGGAGCACAGCAGCGATTTCAAGAGCAGCTGTGTGTGACTGCTGACAGTGAGGGTGACCCTACGGCCCAGGCCTCAGATCTATGCATTAAGTGCAGTAATAACTCAGCCAAAATCAAAAGTGGTACTTCATTCTGATGCTCTCACAAACAATTGACCTTTGCTGCTGCACTTTTGTTATGTTTTGAAACACTGACATCACAAAGAGGGAGGTGAGGATTTTTCTTCAAAATTCCTCAAAAAAAAAAAAAAAAAAAAAATATGAAGTTTAACTATAAGGCAATGTAAAAGATAGAGGTTGTCAAAATACCAGAAAAGAGGACAAACTTGTGAAATCCCTTGATTTACAAGAGAGGCCCCGAGCTCAAATACTTGTTCCACTTCATTGGACACAGCACAATCTGCTGGTCCAGGACAGATTTATCCTGCAGCCTCAGCCAGCCAAGTCATACTCACTTTCTAACACAGCCTGGTGGGAACTCACCAGCATTTGAGAACTGCAGCTGGATCTCATCTACCAGGTGGAAAAAGAATTCAACTGCTTTGCTTTATTTTATTTACTTGTAGCAAGCAACTTCAATTTATCACAGCCTTATTTTATGAATCATGTGGATGCATCCTGCCTATAATATGAAGTAATCAGAACATGTTTCAATTTCCTAACTATTATGTGATCTTGCTACTTAAGGGTCTTCTTTAACTTTTAATATAATGTATTTCAGCAAATATATAAAAAACCTGTTTTATAACAATGAAAATAAATATGGATACACTATTACAACTTGACTTAAAACTTCTTAAGCAGACTGGAAAGGTACAAGCCCTGGTATACAATATTTTTATATTTAAGTTAAATATAAACTTAAATATAACTTTAATTTTTTAAAAAATAATATAAATATAATAAAAAGCCATTAACATCCTTGGAAGAATCAGATGCTTTTGTCATAAGCAATAGAAGACCCTCACTTAACAAGCATAGCTGTGCGAATAGGAACAATTTCAGCCATAAGGAGAAATTTTGCTGGAGATATCTAAATGAAAGAGTGAGGGATAACAGAAAGCTGTAAAACTGTTGTAAAACTGGCCAAGAAAGCAGCAAGACAGTATTAGAAACAGTGATACAAATAGAATAACTCTGGAAAAAGTATATTGGCAAGAGACTTTTGGAATATTCTCTAACCAAACTAGGCTTCATAGTCTGTACCTTACAGTCTGTATAGTTCAGTTTATGGTGGATTCCAGGGAGCAGGACTGCATGATTACTCTAGGGAAAAAAAATAAAATTTGTTGCAAACTAAATCTATGTATGTGTCCTTTAATACATATAATGCATTATTGTCCATTCTCTTTCTGCACTGCATAGTTAATCTCTTCAGCAAAGGTTTTTTGAAGAAATTTCTGTGCAGTACTTGAAGCTGATAGGTTGTACACATTAAATACATATGAGATGAACCCAAGATAAGTAGGCAGAAGTGAGAAAATCAGTTTTGACCATTTCTTCATTAATTATATGATAAACACATATACAATAAAATATATATATATATAGTATAGACAATATATAGATTAGTTCTTTATAAACAACACAGTTAGAAACTCTAGGTAATCCTTGACTGTGCTACAGGGATCTCTGGAAATAATCTGGTAAAGAAATCAATCCTTGAATCTCCATCTTTTTTGCAGTGGGCTTGGAGTTGTGTTGAGCTGCTTGGTCATACACTGCACAGCTTTTGACAGTCAGGTCTCCTATTTAGCACCTCTACCCCTGCAATTATTTTTCCCGAGGCATAATTTCCCTGGTTGCATTTATAAGCATTCAGATAAGCACAATTCTTTTGCAGCTGGTTGATCATACAAACATCTGTTTGGGTGATGGCAGTTTAAGTAATAATCAAAAATTTTTTTTGAGTTGTAACAGTGAGCAATATGTCAGTGTGGCAAAATATTCAGGTAATGATATTATCACAAATTTCTGTCAGGATTTTAGATCTGGTAATTAAAAAAACCCCAATTCCTTTTACTTCAGGATATCTTTAAAAAAACCAGGGTACATGGGCTTAGCCAACCGTGTCTTCCTGAGTGAAGTTTGGTTCCAGAGTTGATTATGGTCAACAGATGGTCCAAATACTGCTTAATTGTAATTAAGATATTTTAGTTTTCATTTATATTTCATGGCTGGATCTTTACACATCTTATATTGGAGAAAATAGCTATTTCTGCCCTAATGCTCAATTTAAAAATTGCTGTTTTTCCTGTACATTCCGTGTTCGGAATAGAAATGTGTATTGTCCACAGTTTATGTTGTACAGCATATGCTTAGCTAATCTCTCCAGTCTGATTTTGAAGCATTATTTGTTATCGTTGTTGGGCCTTACTTCATGATGTCAACACCATCAACAAACTGCATAACACGTCAACAAGCTACATAGTATTAAGGTTATTAGCACCAGTTGTTGTTTTGTGTTTTATAATCCGTGTAACTTCAATACAGCTTTGAGGAAAATGTTTCCAAAGGCAAAATGAAAAGATCCTCTCCAGTTCTACAGCATATATCCTGAGATCTGGTCACATGTCCTCTACATGACCCAGTGCTGAAATAGTGACTGCTTATCCATATGAATGAAAATAAGCTTTTAAATTCTGAAAGCAAACAGTATCTCACTCCTTGCTCTTTTCACTCCTTGCTGTTTTGACAAGCACCCTAAGGAGTTATTAGCACTGAATCCCGGCCTGTTTTACTCTCCTGTACGTGAATATTCATGCACATACCCATGTGACTGTTTTTTAGTCTCGGTAAAGATCATAGTTGTTGACTTCTAATCAGTCAAAATATATTTACCCCTAAATCACATGTATATCCAAGTCTCTTGTTAAGGCTTTCATAGTGTAATTAGTCTGATCAGTATCTCACTGGGGTCTTTAAAAATCAGTCTTTGATAAAGCTCTTGAATAAGATGAAAAATACTGTGTGGATCTTCTAGGACATAAAAAGTGTATTGGAATGCCTCTACATACTCTATATTTGCATTGAATTTGAGTTCTTCCTGAGTTTTTTAGTCCATCTGCCATGGGTTTTCACTACCACTGGATGGGGCTCCTTGTCTGAGCCAGAGTAGCTGGTTTAAAGGCTGTTATTCACCTCCCTAAAATGGAAATAATGTATTTCAGGTTACTGAGCCTGAAATACTAAAAAAAGGGATTTTTAAGGCAAAAATAAAAAGAAGTATTCAGGAACACAAAGCTCTAGCAAATGCCAAGGTATCATTCTCTTCAGACCAAGTAAAAGGAAGAAATAATCTGTTAATCTGATTTGTATCTGAATTAGTCCAAGGGTTCATATGTACAAAAAGTTTGTTAGATGTTAAAGCAAAAACAGCCTATGTAATTTTCTTTCCATATTGTGTTTAACTTCTGTTCAACAATCCTTTTCCCACTACTGAAAGACGCACTTTTGGATAAGGGATTGCTTGAAAATAACCCAAATTTACTTTATTTTGGCTGTGCTTTCTATCTAGTACTGTCCTCAGGGAGCACCTGCTACACGGTGACAGCTCTGGTACGCAGCAATAAACACTCCTATGTTTAACTCTATTTTTCAAACTGCTGGGGTTTTCCACGCTGAGGTTTATCTACTACACTTTAATATTAAGTGCCTTCCACTTGCCTTGAGTTATGTTTGTGGATTTGTAAAAACTACAGTGAATTCTACTCTTTTGTTTTTAGGAAGGCTGAACATTACACCCCTTTTGTGAAACTGTGCAATTGAACTTGCTTTCTAATAGCTTGCTTCCTCAAAATAGACAGTACTATTCTTCCAGTGCCCCATAAGAGATCCTTTTTGCCAAAAAATCTGTACAGACAGAGCTTCATATGGCACAAAGGCTTGTCCAGGTCAAAGATGTAAGTGCCCAAGTTGCGTGAACAAATTTGGAATTGCAAAAATACTTACAGCTCATAAAACCTTCCAACAAAAACTCCTAACTACACTCATAACAGTGTGTTGCAGGATACTTTATGACATCAATCTTGTAGCTTTCTCCTTCTGAATTTTTTGGCATCTGGGTCAGTAAAAAATGTAATATTTTCTGAATAAATATCATCACCTTTTCTCCCACATCTGTCAAAAAATACATACAGTGCTCCCAGTTCATATAATGGTCCCATTAATAGATTCATATGGATTTGTACTAATCATTTAGTATAATCAGAGCTATTATAGAAAATACCTCTTAAAAAGGTGAAGAGAAAAATAACTAAGTGCCCTGAAGAAGTTCCGTAAATCAGGTGGATTAACGAAAATATTTGAAAGTGAAAAAAATTGTATTTATTTTACACCGTCTTTTTACATTTACTTTTCCAGTATTATGCACTTTCACCAGGCAGTGAAGATGGTATTGTGCCACCTTATTAACATGTACCCACTGCTTCAAACTCTTACCTTTAAAATGAAACCTATCAGAAAAACAGCCCCACTTCCAGCAGAAATAAGAGCTGTGCAAGAGCAGGAGGTCTGTTCCTCTCTGTTGGTCGTCCCTGTGACACCTCTCAGATCTGATGGCTGATTTCCAGCCAACCCGACAGAAAAATAAAGGGCTCGGGTACATCACCTTCCTAAAAATGACATTAAAATGGACATAGGGTAGATGAGACAGACCGGGATTTTCCCCTGAGGAAAGGCAATCACTGCTCCTGGATTTTCACTCCCCGTGGCAGACACACACGGGCCATGCATTCAGCACAAGGGCAGGGCTCACCCCCTCTTTCCTTCCTCTGCTGTGGAGGGCTGGGAGGATGCTCAGCAAATACATCCACCCCAAAGGTTTTTCTCTGTAGGAAACTCAGATCCCTCTGAGCTTTCTGAGGATGTACACAAACACAGAAACAGCTATGAGGTTTAAACTGCTGGATTTATTGAGGATAAGGATGAATTTCTTTCCACTCTTAAAATTTTTGCTTTTCTTGTGTTTTCAGAGAAGCAAAGACAAAGTTTCTAACATGCCAGGATAAAGAATTTATTCTGATCTTACTGTTTAATTTAAACTACCAACACCATTTCATTCATTTGTTCATATGCTGAACATTAATAAATCAAAATTTAATAAAAGGTTGAGTTATAACAGTTATATCACAGAAGGAGAAGATGACCAGGAAGAAAAATCTAATAAATATTATTTATTATAATAAAATAATAACCATAATCACCATTAATATCACAGGAGTGGAAGGTCACATTGCGGAATGGTCCATGATGAAAAACCAGTAAGATGTGTTAAAGGCCTCTTTGTCTCTGGGTGTTTTAAAAAAATAATCTTTGTGCTAAAACTGAGTTGTAGATGGGGATGCAGATGTTGTCAAGTCTGAGCCACTACTGCTGGAAGACAGGGGAGGTACACCACTGGCATCTTATAGGATTATAGAAGAAAATTTGGGTAAATAACCTTGGTGAGATTTTTACTGAAACCCGCTTAAATTAAACTCAAATCCAGAAAAATGAATTTTTGTATCCAGTACAGCTAAATCTAATTTTCTTGCAACAGTTTTATAGTTGTTTGGTTAAGTACAGGAAAGAAAAAATTACTGTAATCCTTTGTATAGAAAAACTTTATAGTAGAAAAAAAATTTTTTAAAGATCAGAACTAGAACATAAGAGTGCCTTTTGATATATGCCTTCAGTAATGTTTCCTGAAACAGCTGAGGGGCCTCAAGAATGGATTTTGTTTAGGTCATGAATCTTAGTTTTTTAGATGAAGATGATCTTTGACGAATCAGAAATTACTTTCTGAAGGACTAGGAAACCCCAGAAATTATTAAACCTGCCTAGGAAACTGCTGAAGAATGGACAAGTGTGAGGATCTTTAACAAAGGAAAAAATGTTACCTTTTCTTTTGCGCTCTCCATAAAGCTATTCAGCCATTTTGGTCTTCATATGTCTGAAGGGATTAAATATGCTGTTCCTCTGATATATATCAACTCAAATTGTCATTATAAAGAGAACCTTTGTATTTACCTCCCCGAAATCGCTTCATTGTCTGTCCATTTTGGTTATTCTGGTTTATTATATATAGCACAAAGGCAAGCATTTTCTGCCATGTGCTTGAGTTCCACGGGGGCTGTTTGTGTCTGTTGCACAGTATAAGAAAACTGTAGTGTGACCAATCCTTTAATTACTGTGGTTTTTAGGTTTTGAAGATTCCTTGCAATTCATTTGGATCAAATTTCACTTCAGATGTACACAGCAAGCCTAATTCAAACACGGTGCAGGGATTTGGGGCGTTAACAGTGACAATTGCTGGGACTGCTGCCTTACCATTCTGTTAAACAGATGTGAGATGGGAACATAACATGTGGTAATTGCAGCCGATCTTTTTTTTTCTTAGCAGAACATTTGATATTCTAGCACCAGGTAAACATTGTTTTAAAACCTTGGCTTTAGCAACAGGGAGGTTAGAAGACTCGGATTTATTCATCTAATCCTTTCAGTGACAGCAGTGAGTTATCTATAGCATGAAGATCGCAGCTTTTGAATCTAAAAATTTTTTTTGGCATTATAACTCTGAGTTATGCTATGGCTAAAGCTGCATGACACAGAATGGTATGTCCAAATGCAAAAGAATCAGATATCATAGTATTTTATACTTCCATATATAAAAGTTTATAAAAAAGTGTATAAAAGTTTAAAACCAGCACAGAAGCAGATTAAAAGGTGGAATTTCTCTATATTTTGACAAGGGCTACCTTTTTGATACTTTGTATTGAATCATAGTACTTTAATTTTAAAAATTCATATAGTGATAATGTCATACAAGCAATAAAATAGAAGATTTTAAATACAATAGAGGGGTTAGGAATTAATTTCCTAAATCTGCTCTTTTTTTCTCATAATGCTTATCACAAAGAAAAATAAAAAATATTTAACTACACAAACTTGTAGATCCGAACAGGTAACCACCATAATCATCCAAATTTGCATACATACAGGCAAAAGAAAAATTTTGGATCTTTTCCTTAGGTCGGTTCTGGAAACTGTATTTTTGAACTATAACTTATGTAGCTCAGGTAGGATGTTTTAAGAGAAAGTCCTAAATAAGTCAGCAAGTCCCTATCTTAAACTTATATTCCTTGTGCTGTAACAAGATATACAAAGAGCAGAGGGTCTTCCAAGTAACCAAGTTTCACAATATCAATGCTGATGCAATGACTTGAATCTGAAGCTGTAAACAACATCAGCACAGTAATTTGTTTCTAATTTATTTTAGAATTACCTAGAATTCAAAATTTAATACTACACAATATTAAGGAGTCTCCAAAGTTCTTTTGGGGGAGAGAGAAAATTTGCATTTGAAGCACATGCAGAAAGATCTTCTCTACTATCAAACAGGTGGAATAATCCACTGCACAGGTACTTCTATTATCTGCAGTATCAGTTTGCCATCCATACACAGAATAATACTCAATGCACACAAGACATTAAATGTGATTTGAAAATTGCAGTGCTGGTTTTTGTTTGAAGTGAGTAGTCCCAAATAGGGTTTACATAGGATTTACATTCATATTCTGTAGCACATCAATGCCAGACAAACTGTTCAACATTCTAAAATTAAAGGGAGAGATTTCCCCCCAGTTTTTAAAATGTTTCTTTTCCTCTTTTTTGTTTCTTTTTTTTTTTGCTTTCCCTTTCCTGATTTCCATCTTTTTTTGAATTTATTTTTGATACAGTGAATCACAATTCTTTCCAACATCATAGCTGTGCAAAAGATGTGTCTGTTTAACTTCTCTCCCATCTATTAATTCTCCAAGCAGCATGGCACTCATTAAAGTTAGCTGAAGTGTATACATTCTTAGCCCATCGATTCAGTTTTGCTAGCAAAAGCATAAAAAAGAAGTGACATTGGCAGTTTTTGAAGAAAGGATGAGATGTCAGGAATCCCTGCTGTTACTAGTTATACCTACAGAGTGATAACTACCACACAACCATCCTTTTATTATCACCTTTTATTGAACTTCATCATTTTCACGAGCGAGGTAAATGGTGTTGATATTCAGAGGGTGAGAATGCAGCTTCAACGAGGTAGCAGCTACCTAGGGAGGGACAAAGCAGGGATGAACACTGGTTATCAACTGGAAGAAGAAATGCGGAAAAGGAAAAAAAAATACCAATTGAGTAGGCGTGGATCTAATCACTATGAAGCAGAAATTGCTTGGAGGGTTAAAATATGACTTTCGGTGGATATTTTCGCAGGTACAAGAGGAATTGAGGTACGCAGCAGTCACTGCACCTCAACAGAAGTATCAAGGTACTTGTTTTGGTGCATAAAAAAGGGATTGAAGGTGGAAGGCACTGAAAACCAAGGAAGTCACCCACAAAGCAAGAAAGTGATACACTGTTCACTGAAGAGTACTTCGCTCTTCAGCTCCTTTGTTTACTACAGTATCTTTCCAAGGGCTTTTTTTTTTCCTAAGTCCCTCTAATTAGATTTCTCTACATGCATGGAAATAACTCAGCTTCTCTCAGTCCTGAGACAGTATCCAGTGTCCGGGTGGGTGACCCAGCAGGTCCGAGCAGCTCCAAGCTCTGTGCATCTGAGCTGGCAGCAGAGGGGAGCACAAAAGAAACCAGCCACGCTCCTCATGCTCAAAAACAGGGTGGGTGCTATCCATGCCCTGTTTTTATGACTGAGTTTAATTGTTAAAGCAGTCACTGAAGAAGTCACAGGGCCTGATTATTGTTGTCCCACTCTCAGGAGCCTATTATAATACAAACTACAGCAGGGCTGGTCAGAAATCTCATCACTCCATGAAATAGGCATTATACATTTAAAACTAATGAGAAAAGAGACACAAAACCCAGAAAGGACTATTATTCTTGTACGTAGCTGTGACGTACTTACCAAAGACAGAAAAACTTCATTTCTGGTCTTTCCTCTCCATTATTATCTGTCCACATGCCTTAAGTGGAATTAATTCAGTTTCAGGTATTGTATGGAACAAGTTGCTGAGTTCTGAGCCACCACTTCTGTGGTATCTAAGTCCTGGCATTGACTGCACGACTTCAATTTTAAAGCTTTCAATAAATGCGGTGTTATTAAGGGGTGGCAGTAATTCTCATCTGATCTGAATTTACAGGACTGGCACTCATCTGATAACTAATGATCTAAAAATATAACTGTGAATTTAACTTGAAATTCCTTTCTATTTTTGTACTTGTTGCTAATCTTTTAGCTAATCTCACATATTGGTTTCCATTTTATTACTCTTTCAATTGACCAGCTTGTAAAATGGGTTCATGATTCCAAGAGTAGAATCATAGAATCACAGAACACACTGAGTTGGAATCCAGCACCTGGCCCTGCACAGGACACCCCAAGAGTCACACCATGGGCCCAAGAGCATTGTCCAAGTGCTTCTTGGACTCAGACAGGCTTGGTGCTGTGCCCACTTCCCTGGGCATCCTTCTTTTTCTTCCAATTATTTTAGAGACATTAAGAGCAATCAGTCTTTACTTACTCACAGATCTATCAAGTAAGCAATAAAAATGATTAACAGTAATATCATAAAAAATCATCAGAAGCCTATTCCGAAGCGTGTATCATCTTGCATTCAATACTGATCAATTAATAATTTGTAAGTAGTCTGATATTTATTTAACATGACCTTTACACCAAATCTGATTTTCAAAAGCCTTTAATTAACCTGTGCAATGACTGAAGTTGTGTGCATAGATTAAAAATTTGTAAAAGTAATGGTCAGTTAGGCAGCAACCAGTACAATTTGTACATACAGTGGCATTAATTATGCTTTCAAATTAGGCACATCATTGCCCTGGGTGATGTAGAATTCTGGCCTTACAAGTGTATTCCCTTCAACTTTTCACAAACATTTCAAAGTAATGTCTATACATAGTGCAACTCATTCTTAGTCCAAAAAGATCCTATTAAAATACAATATAAAAATTAACAGTGTGTTTATCCAATGTTAATATTTTTTTTTAATAGAGTTATTTTTTTCTGTCAGAAAATAAAAAAATCAAGGTAAAGGGTTTCCACAGATAGTTGTAGGCATTTATTTGGAAAGAATCTTCTTTTGGCTCCGTAACAAAACAATACAGCAGTGACAAAAACAATCTCTATGCAATTTGACACACAAAAAGAAGAGTTAACTGAAACTTTGAGATTGTCTTTTTCACCTGCAATGTCCACTGCAGTCACTCCTTCAACAGCATCACAATTTTAGTTTTCCCTTCACACTTGTCTCCTGAAGGTGGCTGGTGTCCTTTCACAGCCTGGGACACTTCCTTGGGCTACCACCAAAGAGGCAAGCAGCAAATTTGTGTAGCACAAAGTAACTCAGCTAAAGAAGATCCCACTTGTTCAGACGAATTTTTTAAAGCAAAAACTCATTCTGGGTTCTGAATTTATGAATCCTCTGTTACCAGGCTTTGATCTTCACTGCAGGACAACATCGGGGCAGAAATGAATGGTGACGTCCAATTCTCCTTGAATGCCTTTAGCAACAGAGATTGGTCCCCAAACAAACTCTCTTTTCTCTCTCTTCTGTCCTTTGGAGGGTAAATTAATGTAGGTAAAAGTCTGTTCTCTGGGTGTAAAATGAGTATTTGCTGGTTTTGATCTGACTCAGAGCTGTACAATGATAGGAGTGGTTATTTTTGCTTTTAATGGACAAGGGAATTTTTCAAATGCGGTTCTGGAATATCTCTAAATTTTCCCAGTTCATCCTCAAATGAATAACCATTCTTGCTGTTTCCTACAGTGAAAAATTCTGTTCATGAGAGAAAATTATAAAAATGTCAGTGTGTTAAAGAACTGGAAGGAGATACATTTTTTGATGGAATGAACAAACTTGAAAAGATAGTCAGTCCTAAAAAGTTCCTTGTTTGAGCCTTCCCCAGGAGGTCACAGGTTTTCAGTGTCTGGGATTTTCACAATTACCATGTAGTGGTTATCTTTTCAGACTAGGAGAGAAGGAAATATTTGTCATTAACTCTGTTCCCTATATCATTTAGATGCATGTGATCCCTGCCCTGCACTGTATCATATTACTGCAGTGAAAAAACCCACAGCCCCTTGCTATTTTTCCTTGGTATTCCCAATTGTTATTTTTAAAGGCACAATATTTTATACTGTGGTAAAAGGGTCTGCCTCTGCCATGGGAAAGCATTCTTTAAGTGCCATACAATGACAGAAATTAAAGAAAATACTGGTGTATAAAATTACATAGTTCACATTTCAAAATAACTTCAGACTCTCAGGGGAAAAAAAAAGCCATTTGAACACAACCTTCATTTTGCCTGGCAGCTTGTTTTATGAAATATGGACAGGTAATCACATGGAATGTAGGACTTTGCAGAATGCAGCCTGCTGCTTTAGGATTAAAATAGTAAAATAGAGTAAAATAAAATAAAATAAAAATCACTAGGTCAAATTCAGAAGAAGATCTAGTGACTCTAAAGGGATTTTAAGATGGAGTGGCTTCTGTTCCTTTGCTGCACCACATCTGAAGCACATTGAAGCAGGTTGACCCCAGCCAGCAGTTAAGGCCCTACCCCAGTGCTGACTCACACCCACCCCGCAGGATGGGGAGGGAACAGCAGGGACAAAAGTGAGAAAAACCTCATGAGTTGAGATAAAGACACGACTGAGTGAAAAAATCCCCAACAAACACAAAATCAAGTGATGAAAAGCAGTCACTCCCCATCTCCTACCAGCAGACTGCTGCCCAGCCCACGCCACCAACAGCTTGAGAAGGTGCCATTGTTTCCCGTATTAACATGAGGAAAATGCTTTTACTGAGTTAGTTCTTATTCCTTAAATCCTTACACCAATGAAAGCTGCTTCTGCCTGATGTGATCAAGAAAGCATTTTTACATTTTTATTAATGTTTTTCATACATTCCAGTATTTCTGTTAACATTCATTTTTACTTACATTACCTGTAAGAGCAATCTGACCACACTTATTTTCTCAAAAAGAGGCCACTGGAATAATTGTGAGTGTAACAGCTGGACTTGATGATCTTTTCCAACATAAATGATTCCATGATCCTATAACACAATGGAAGCTTTCCTTGCTAAATACAAATTGTGTCCACAGCGTGACTGCAGCAGCAATTCTGCAGTGATACAGTTCACACAACACCCACAGTTGTGGCCAGCTCAAAATGAAGTATTTTTGTAGTAACAGCCATAGAGCACTGTCTCTGGAAAACAAAAGATTTGATGTAAAGAAAAAGTGATGCTGAATACTATAGAAGAAAAACATAAGAGCATGTAGTTCTTTTTTTTGAGAATAAGAATCAAAAAGGGGTTAGGAGAGTAAAAATATTTTAATTAATCAGTGAGTATTAAATAAGTGAACTCTGAAGAGTTTTATTTGAATTTTAGTTTTTGCAAAATCTTTAAACAAGTTAAGATATAATGTGTAGAAGAACTTGAAAATACAGTCCTGGACATACAAATCCTCAGTACTATGGATTAGTTTTGATTTACAGGTGATGCAGAGAGAATGCTGCTGTTGGAGTCAGACACTTTTTTCTGTTCATGAGACCTACTTTGAATTTCTGTTGTTACTGCTGAAAGACAGAGTTTCTCTCTTCATGGGTTCACTGACTGATTTAATATATCTTCTGTCATGCTGCTGCTGTGGATTTCATCTCTTAAGGGAAAAAAAGGCAGAGAAAAAAGTATTAAACTGCACAGCAATCTATAAAACTATTGGCATTTCGAGCATTGTCAGTGTGTCTCTGATTAAAGGCAAATGGTGCATACATGCTGATGTTTTCTCTCTGTTTTTGAAGGGCATGATGTCTGGGTTCATTATAATAATACTAATCTGAGCCTCTATAACAATATCCTATTTTTGTTTGATGATATTGTGGCCCTAAGATCATTCCTCACGTTGGGAAAGCTTTAAAGCAGAGAGCACTTCCCATATCTATCCAACAGGCCACTATTGAATGACTGTGATTCATTAGCGAGATGGGAAGAAAGTTCCTTGAGATCAGCCCTGAAAGCAATCTGTCATTAGAGCGGCACATTAGCTTTCTTCAAATTCATTTGTGAGGTTCTTTGCAGGAAATAGTGCCTAATAAAGTCAGGAAATGACAGGAGAATATTGAAGACCTATTAAAGCATTAAACCCAGTTCTTTCCCAAACACAATAAAGGCCAGCCAGACAACCATCTGTAACGTTGCATTAATTTTCTAAGAAAGAGTGAAGAGTTTGTGTCCGTAACACCGGGGCTTTAAAACACGAGCCAGGTGCACCACTTTAAATTGTCATTCCCTCTGCACAGCTGGGGTGGCTGCTGCACTCTGGAGACTCTGCTGCTGCTGCAGCCTCAGTCCTGACTCCCAGGGCAGAATCCCCCATGCCCAAAAGCAGAGCCTGGGAAGGCAGAGGTTGTGCTGTTCTCTGAATTCAAACCACTGCGTCGCGCTTTTTAACATCTTGTGAAGACCTCTGAGATCTGAATAAACAGCCTAATTCCATGTAGGTAAAACATTCTGTGAACTTGCAATATTGATTGCTTTACACAAACATTAGTCTTCAGAGTTTATACTTTTTTACTCAAACTTCCTTAAACTATATTAGAGAAGTAAGTATGATGCAATATTGTGCACAAGGAGGTAGAATTGGAAGCTTGTAATTAAAAAGAAAAACAGAAAAAAACAAAGGAAGATACACTAGATGGGAAAACATTCCAAAGAAAGGATAAGGCCATCGTTCTCTGGTGATTTTTACCAGTTTATAATCTCAAATTCTTCTTCGTTCTTGTCTTTTAGTAATCCATCCTATCATCAATATCACCAATGTTTCCTTGCCAGGAGTATTTGTGCATTAAAAAGCAAGAATTCACTTTATGTTTTGACTTGGCATGTGAATTGCTTGAGAAAATAAAGCAGGAAAAGTAAAACTATATTTTGTGCAAAATAAGTTCTGCAGTGAGCACATTCTCTGTCCTTCATCTAAGGATTAATTTATATATATGTATGTGTGTGTGTGTGTGTGTGTGTGTGTGTGTATACATTTTTTCCCTCCAGTAGTAGTATGTTAATGCAAGAATATTCTTTTCAAGGAACCAGAACCCAGGATACTTTCTGATGTGTGGAATGTTGGCTGCAGAGCAGTTACAGTCCCACATATGATTTACTCTCCTCCATGTCACAGACAAGAGAAGATCACTTTTTCTTAATTTTAAATACTAGAGGAAGACTGGCTCAGAGATTGATCTCCCAGCTGGTCTGCTTTATGGACAAGACAGCAGAAATTATGGCAACTCACTTGGGCATCTCCCAGTGAGTACGGGAGGGAGTCACGGTCTCGTGGCTCGCCGTGTGTTTCTCCGGACACTCCAAGGCCTTGGCAGCCCTTTCCTTTTGAGAGCTGCTCCTCTCAAAGGCCAAGTGCACGTGCAGTGCTGCACAGGGAATTTATGGAGTGTTTCACAGCAAGTAGCTGAATTAGCCTCTTCACCCCCCCCTTGACCTGTGTGCTGCATCTTTTCTAAACAGGCAAAATGCCTTCTATTAACAGTGCTCCTTGGGAAGCATCTTTGCCCTGGTACTCTTTCGCATCATATCATCTTCTGGGCTGAAAGGCCACGCAGTAATTAACTCAGAGAGTGACCTTAGCTGGGAAAGGCTCTGGGATGTTTTCATATTTGAGTACTGGATATGCAAAAGAGGCATTTTTACGTGGTAGTCTGCTCCTAAAACTAACATTTATCCACAAGTTATACACACACTGCGTTTATGAGAAACTACTCATATGCTGGGTTTCAATAAATGTCAATATTTGGTTTATAATTGTTTTAGAGTGAGATACCGTATCTAACTCTCCCAGCACGTAAGAAAATATCGCCATCTTTTGCTCCATGCAGGAAGTGCAGCTGCTTTCTCTAGGGCCTCTTCGATTTTCACTGCGTACCTCTGCTGTTACAACAGCTCAGCTGCTTCCAGAAAAGCTGGGCTACTTCTGTTTCACACAAGAAATCTTAATTTCAATGAACTTACAGGGCAGAATGTTGAAACAGGCATAATGCTCTTTTTTTTTGCAATAATGGGGTTGGTTAAAAGTTAATGGGAATTACGTCATTGAGCATAGGGGGATTTCTTAAATTTTTAGAGGTTCAGTTTTGGGGTGGCTGCTGAGAAAAATAACAGTGCATTTGGTGCTGTCACTGGTACTTAAAAATCCTTGGCTCTTACCTGGATGCTAATGGCCTGAGGTGACTGTGGTGGAAACTGCTTAGAATTTGTAACAGAGAAAAACATGGAAAGAGTGATACTCCTATTCTAGTCTTATTCCAACATGTACTCCTTCTAAACTTCTAACATGTACTATCTAAGAAAGGCTTTTGTATTTTTACGGTTTGTTTTTTCTTTTTCTTCACACAGATGCTTAGGATTGCAATTTAATCTTGGGATGGTGCAAAAAAAAAAAAAACAAAAAAAAAACCAAAGCAAACAATTCCACACAGAACAAAAATTCAACTTCAAATAAGATTTATGGTGCCTACACTCTTCTGCTTTATTCCCAATTTGTTCCTATGAGCTCGAACCCTTCTAATTTCTCAGGTCGAGTATTCTTGCTCTCCAAAAAGAAGTCACACACAAGAATTACATCTCGCATAGAGGGCTAGAGAAACTGGGTTGCATTTAGGAAGGCTGTGGGTCTTTCAAACTCAATCATCTGTATTTGAAACTGCTTTTGAATTCTTGCAGACATGCACCTTGTGGGACAGGAGAGGGAGCAAACTAGTGTTCACCAGAGGAAGCAAAAAATCTGTGATCAGTGCAAGTTTAACCTGTTCTCTCAAAAACACTTCTTGCTTTTATTTTGGTTCTGACTTCCTGAATAAACATCTCCTGCTTTAACTACCCCATCCTCATCCTTACCCTTCCTGTTCTTTCTCCATCTTCTCATAGTTCCCAATTCCACACCGTATCTTATTTCACTCTCACTAGTTCTGATCTATAACTTCTTGAAAACCTTCTTGAAATTACAAGTAGTTCAATACTGATGCCAGCTGGCTCTTGTCACGTTTTGTTCATAAGATACTATTTCCAAAAGGCACAAGCCTTGCTCACAGGTATGAGCAGCACAGTCTCATCACAGTGCCCACAAGGCTTTGATTCCCAAAGCCTGAATTTATGGCTGCTCACCTACAACCAGCAGAAACAGGGTTCCTGTTATGGTTTGTCCACTGGGTGCTGAACTCCTGCAGTGCCAGTAGAGGCCATGAAGGAATGTTGGCCCCATCAGGCTGAAGTTAGGGTTTGTGCCCGTTGTGGTGCCTGTGGAAGTACCCATGATAATATGTAACCAATATGTGTCTGACTTGTAACTATTTTATGTACCTTTATTTCCTGTGCTAAAATCGATGGATCACAGATGCGAATGGGGAGTTCCAGACTTCTTACCAATAATATTCTAATTAGTTTTCTGTATTGTCACTTTTTTGTGTCTTCTGTTTGCTCCTCCAGCTCCTTATTTAATTCTTTCTTCCTCAAAAGTAGAACATCTGCTCACAGAAAGTCTGACTGCAGCTGTACTTGCCTTGTACTTCTGCAGCTACCTATGAAGATGCAGCTGTCACCAGATTCTTTTTTGTTACCGTTGTAAAGGGTTAGTCACAAAATGTTACTAGGGTATTGGCAAAAACTAACTTTTACTGTGTAAAAATCAGTATGAGTCTTACTGTTTGAAGGCACTCTGATAATTTTGAGCATTTATCCCAACCTCATGTTCTCCAGAATGCTTTCTGAACTTTTAAAATGTGGTTTTGACCATACCTTTGTTATTCAGTCTCTATCCTGATTCTGAGACACTGGCGCCAGCAATATGACGGGATTGTCCTGTGTGTACATTGTGAAACCTGTATCTATTTCAGCCTCTCTGAAATCTGTATCTATTTCACCTCTCTGACATGCTTTTCTTCTATTTTTTTTTTTTTTTTTTTTTTTTTTTTTGCTGTACCTCTGCTCTGTTGATATCCCTACCTTCTCTCTTATTGATGCTATGGGCATTGCACATGTATTTAAAAGAAGGCTGCTTTTATGCTGCCTGCTGTGTGCAGTTTTCCACCGTGATCTGAACAGTGGTGTTCATTTGCAGGGGAACAACTGTGAAAAAAATGCCCATTCTACAGCCAGGGTAAATAAGAGGAAGATATGTGGTGTAAGATAGCAGTGATTTGTGATCAGTGCAGTGATAGCATCTGAGTTGTGATGGTCATCAGTGACAAGTGGTGTCCCTCAAGGGGCCCGTACTGGGACGTATCTATGGCTGTGTATGATGGGTGGATGAAAAGTTTATATCTTCATCAAGGACCTAGACAAAAGGTCCTAGTCTCCCTCAGCAAATCTGCATGTGACACCAAGCTGAGCGGTGCAGCTGACGCTCCTGAAGGGTGGGAAGCCATCCAGAGGGACCTGGACAAGCTCAAGAAGTGGGCCCATGGGAACCTCATGTGGTTTAACAAGACCAGGTCCTGGTGCTGCACCTGGGTGAGGGCAGCCCCCAGTATCAGTCCAGGCTGGGGATGAGCAGAGCAGCCCTGGGGAGAAGGGCTCAGGGTGCTGGTGGGTGAGAGGCCGGACACGAGCCAGCAACGTGCACCTGGAGCCCAGAAAGCAAATCCCATCCTGGGCTGCATCCAGGGCAGCGTGAGAGCAGGTGGAGGGAGGGGATTCTGCCCCTCTGCTCTGCTCTGCTCTGGTGAGAGCCCACCTGCAGTGCTGCCTCCAGCTCTGGGCTCCCAGCACAGCAAGGACGTGGACCTGCTGGAGTGAGCCCAGAGGAGACCACCAAGATTAGAGGGATGGGGCAGCTCTTGTATGAGGACAGGCCCAGAGAATTGGGATTGTTCAGCCTGGAAAAGAGAAGGCTTTGGGGTCACCTGATTGCAGCCTTCCAGTACCTGAAGGGAGCCTGCAAGAGAGGGTGAGAGGGACTTTTACAAGGGCATACAGTGACAGGACAAGGGGGAATGGCTTTACAGCGAAAGAGTAGCTTTATATTAGCAGGAAATTCTTTGCTGTGTGAGTGGTGAGGCACTGGAACAGTTGTCCAGGGAAGCTGTGGCTGCTCCATCCCTGGAAGTGTTCAAAGCCAGGTTGGAGGGAGCTCTGAGCAACCTGGTCTACTAGGAGGTGTCCCTGTCCATGGCAAGGGAGCTGGAACTGGATGATCTTCAAGGTCCCTTCCAACTCAGGCCATTCTATGATTCTATGATTTGTACCATAGAGTAGAAGTCAGAATTCTGGCTTTCTGCTTTTATCAGATTATAAACAGGTTTTCACAGAATATATGAGAATGTTGATGTTTCATAAGCATTAAAGATTCCTTTTAGTAATTATATTTCTTGCTTAGATGTTATGAAATGAAGATTTTCCTCATTCATAAGCTGAATTTTAACATTTACTTCAGAAGATTTATTTTTCTACAGTGAAGAAGGCCATGCTCTTTGGGCCAAAGTGTAAGATTTATTTTTCTTCCACTCCTCAGTAAAGTTGCATCATTTATTTAAAGTTTTTTCACCCTTGAATGTAATGATTTATTGTCTTAGAAGTGACACACAAAGAATATTACTATTGACATATCAGTTTAATACAGATACTGTTCATGACTTAACCTTTCAGCTCTCAACATCTTGCAGGGTTTTAGTCCAGTAACTAGTCAGTAATTTCACAAAAAATTAGGAACTCAGCCATACAGAGGGTGATATAGATACTTGGATAAGTCAGGTTCAGGGACTTATGTTCAAAATGCAGTTAAGCCTAGAAAACTCAAAAGACAACAATTATGATCTATTTTTTCCATTATCCCTCACCATCACTGCTGCAGGAAGGTAAACAGAGCATTTTCCCAACAGGTTTCAGGTCAGACATGGTGTGGCAACAACATTTTTGGCCATTCTCAAACCCTTGCTTCTGCTGGCTTAATGCTGCTGAGGTCACCAAGGAAGCTGCTCGAGGAAAATGACCCAACCTATAATATGTAAATACTAAACAAACCAAAAACCATGCACACAGGCTAAAAATCCTCAAGCCAGCAAACCTCCCATGACAGGAAAATTTTACTGATGTGGTTTAGAGAATAGTCCTACAACAGCTGGACCATTAAAACATGGTCAGAATTTGGTGATGGCAGAGCAGTGGGACAATGACCTCTACATCCTTAAGCTTTGATCCTGCTTATATTCTATGAACTTCTTTTTCCTTTGACGTGTAGGTGGATCCCGTGCCTGAAGTGAATGTTAGAGTAACACAAGAGACAAGGAGGGCTATTTTAAGTAGCTTTATAGAAAAGAAAATTCAGCAGGTTAACAAAGAAAATGACAAAAAAGTCAAATGACTCCAGAATCCTACGAAGTCAGAGGTGCAGCAGCTAGAACAATTCATTAATGCTCCATGCAGGAAGATCTGAATTATTTTAAGAGCACTGTATTTGCATTTTAGATATAGCAGAAAGAACTAATTATGAAATGTATGCATCAAAGATTTCAATTTCAGGCTTGACTTTACTTTGGAAATTAATTTTTTACTTTATCATTTTTGCAGGCAGTTCAATGGACAGCCTTATTTGAATGTTACTCATTGTTCAGTGATGTATGAAGTGTATTTAATCAATGTGAAGAAAGTAATATTAAACTATTATCAGAAGCATCAAATGTTCCAAAAAATATCAAAAGGGAGGTCAAAAGGTAACATTTCTGCTAACAATATGAGAAACAATATATTTAACTTATTCATTACATACAGGTTTTTCATGGCATATACATTGTCCTTTTTCACATAAAACTACAATGTAAAATGCGGAGGGTTATCCACTTGATTAAAAATATCATATGTAGAGTTGATCAAATAAGCTTTCAATGTTTAGTAAAAGATATTTAAATAACTATTTTGGAGTTGATGTGCATTTTAAATGGTTTGCTGCAAAAACCTTTGACAAAACAGTTCTTGTGCTCATCATTAAATCATTTGTTAGGCACTACAGGAAAAGGTAATTGCCAGCAAGGACAGTCATTTCAGTAATTGCCATGTTTCTGCAAGGGTTGCAAACACCTCTGTGTTGGGACCCAAACCTGGCCTTAATAAAGCCATCTGGTGAGACATGAGAAATCATTTGTCCAAAAGCCATGAATGACAAAACCACTCCCTTTTGAGCCAGCAGTTCCCACCCTTTTGGCCAGCATTGCTCCAGGCGGGATTTCAGTCCCTGCCCAACCTTCTACAAGCATTTCCACAATGGGTGCCACAGACAAAATCTGGTACATACAAAGCCAGAACTCTCTCAGCGCCGCTGCAGGCTCATCCTCCGTGGGTTGGCTTCGTGTGGAAGGCACACCAAGCCAGCTGGAAAAGTGGCTGCTCAAAGGAGCCAGAGCTACGCCTTGAACTTGGAGTGGAAGCATTTATTTTCCATATTCACTGCCTCACACTCGTGGATCATGTAAACAATAATGGTGTAAGAAATACTAAAAAAAACGATAAAAATCCTCCCAAGTCTATATGGCTTGCACTTTCTATGTCAAGGAAGACTTCAGCTCTAGCTCAGAAGTCCAGAAGTTCCTTCTGAAATGAGCAGAAGGGATTTGAAGGAAGAGGTCATGTGAATGCAAACCACAGACATGGTAAGATATGCTCAAAGGGTAATTTTCAATGTCTGCGTGAATTAAGAAATGAATTCGTTGCATACTGAAAAAGTGGTGACCTGCACTGTGGTTTTTGGACTAAGCTACTGATTTAATTATGGATAACTGATTTTTTTTTTTTCTAGTTTAAGATATACTCAAAGTTAACTCTGTTCAAAGAAATTAATTTTATACCACTTCTAAAATGAATTACTGTGTCCTTACTCTCTTCTTACCACACTTGTGATATCTCTTCCAGTAACAGCTGATAGCTTTGCTTTTGTCTCTTGCTCTGTGACATCAGCCCTGCATTTTCAGAGACATAAAGCAGTAAGACTTGTTGACTGGGGACTTCTCTAGTGAATGGGTTATTAAGCATGAGCAGTACTTCAAGTGGCTACTAAAAGTGCTTTCAGTGAAAGAGCAAAACATTACTGTAATTTGATAGATTTGCTTCAACAAACCCTCTCAGTTTCTGCTTTGTCTTATCAGCACCTTGCAGAGATGTGTATATTTAAAGTTAACCTCACACAAGCATATTGTGAATGTTTCTAGAGAGCAATGGCATCCCCTGTGCAAGAGCACAAAGGAAAGTATTTCCAGCTTCTCAACCTTGAAAGCAATGAATGTGCAAGACCATCTGAAGTTTCAAAATAAATATTCCACAGGACCTGTTACGTCTTACGTGTGACCTTCATTCTGCAGGCACAGCACACGCCTTTTAAACATCACTGCCATCGCGATGGCTCCCTCGGCTTGCAGAAATCAAGCATAACTGAGCCTCTTCAGGAGTTGGGTTTTACTGTCTTGCAGAACACTTTGCCTTCTAATTTTATGATCAGAGGTGACTGTACAACATCCCTGGTGGAAAGCACTATTGGAAATGCACCTGGCTATTTGGAACAGTTTTTGGTGTGACTGGCATTGTCCCTCTTCTTCAATGACTGTTGAGCACACATAAATTACTGCTGTCCCTTTTTCTTCCCCTCATGTAATTTTTTGATCTCTATTTCAACAGAAGCATTGGCAAGTGAAGGCTGCTAAAATTACACAGCCTGACAAATAACAGTCAACTACTGAAGCAGACAACTTTTGCTTCAATTCTGGTTTAATTCTTATATTGAGCAAGGTTAATCTGTCAAGCTTAGGTTTAATACAGTTGTAAAGTTTTATAATTTAAAGTCCAGTTATGTCACCCTAAAACACTCCAAGCTGTAATTACTGGTTATCAATTGCAACAAGTATGTTCATGTGATTAAGAATGGAGCTATATTCTTCGAAGGCAATAAAACCATTGTTGCTGCGATTTAAGATTATTGGGTATATTGAAGAAGCCCAACACATAAAGCTGTTAAATGCAAATAAGCACTACAGATGTGAAATGATATCTGTGGGCCAAGTTGATCCCGTGCCAAGAAAGTACCTCTTTTTTTGACTTTATGTGATTTACAGATGAACATTGACAAAATAAACAATGGAAAAAAGGTTCTCTGAAAAGCTAAACTCTCAGTACCATGCTGTCATGGAAATAGCAGCCTCTGAAGCTTGGTCTTTCAGCATTAAAGGTCAACAGAGCAAATTTTAAAGCTTCATTTTATTTCCTGTGATTTTTCATAACCAAAGAATTCTTTCATTTATTCCTTTTTAAATGGCAACCTTCACACAATCTGTCTGTACAGCAAATTAAACCTGCTCTCCTTTGTTAGATTTAGCATAAATGAAACAAACTACCATAAATGCTACTTCTTGTGATGCACTTACTACACTGAATTTTCCATTTGGAAGTATGGACAGCACGTATGCTACCCTGTTCCACAAGGGATTTTGTGCTTTGGAATGTGTCTGCTGGCCAGGCTTCACTGTCCCTTCATGCTTGTCCCCTCACAGCCATGTGAAAATGTAGGCAACAATAGAAGGTGATTATTAAGTTGATAAAGTAAAATTTCTTCCATTCTTTCACCAGATGCGTTGTGAAACTACAGGTGAGTCTGGATGTTGAAGATCAAAGGCTGAAGCTTGAAATCTGCATTGTGTGCTGAGGGGGAAGTTCAGATGCAGTTTCCACAGACGGAGAACATAACCTGAGGTGTATCAACACCCTGGTTCTACAGCTGATCACATGCACTTGGACTTGCCAGAACACGTGTCACATTTTGATCCGGGTCTGCATTTCAAGCTTGGATCTTTGAGCTTCACTTTAAAGAGCTACTTGACTTTATTGCCCACCTAGACGGGAAAATACTCAGTATATTAAAATAAATTTTACTATGTTGCATAGCAAATGTTAAAGTAAGTGTTAAATAGTAAATATTATGATGTATAGCAAACAAAATTATCAACCAGTATCTGTTATCAGCTAGGAGTACCACCAATCACGACTTTAAAATACCATAATGTGCTTCAATTGTTGAACCTCTTTAAAAGAGCCCCCCACTTTCTCAGATGCACAAATGTAGAACTGATCCCTTCATGAAAGCCTGCCAAATTCCATGCATGTGCCTAAATTTATATTTGACTTATTACTTAAATGACTTAATAGATTGTTCTACCAGTGTTGTCTCATAATGTCAGCTCTCCTCTCCACTTACACACAGATTCAGCAGCTTCAACTTTCAATTCAGTTTCTTTACTATACAGAGCTCTGGTTCATAAAAGTTCATTGAATGCTAGATGTCCATTACTCATCCTGAATCACCTTGAAATCCTGGAATCACAGCTGAAGTTGAGGCATATTCTCCTTTGAGATATATGTTTCCTATTAATAAGGGTTCCTTGCCTTCGGTAAGTTTTTCTGAAATTCTACGGGTTTGAAAGGTCTCACTTTTCTTCACTGAAATATAATTTAGATATATAAGAGTTTCAGTTACATCCTCAGAAATTATAAGGTCTTCAAATCAGAATATATTTTATCTGTAACATCAGACCAATTTCTTAAAGGAAGTATTAGAAAGATGTAGAGGAATAAACAGAGTGATAGTCAAATTATCAGATTAATTTAACATCTCATGTTTCAAAAAAACCCCAAAGGCTTTTTAAGGGATCTTAAGGGATCATAAATTAAAATACTTTCTGCTAGTGAATATCAAAGAAAGACTGAAGACGATTCCATAGACTTGCTGTGGCATTTTCATGGCATCAAGAAATGTTCTCAGAACAAAAGAACATTGCAGCAGAGCAGATCAAACAGAGCAGTTGTCAGGTGCTGCACTCTGCTAAGGAGCAGCTACAGCTTTTGTGCAACTCAGGTATAAAAATGAAGTGAATTTTGGTGGATATGTTTTATTTCTTTAGTTTTGCCTTAGCAAATATGAGATTTCATTTTGCTTTGTTTTCTTTTTTTTAACTTCACACTTGGCTGTAGGTCAGAGTAACACAACTAGGACAACTTCTAGAGAAGTGAAAGAAATCTGTTTTGGAAGCAGAAAGAAATAATTGGAAAAATATGGATTTAGTTATCCTATTCATTTTTAATTGAATGTGGTCAAATATCCTTGCAAAACTCAGAAGAGATTTGCTACTTTGGCAAGAAATGAAAGACAACAATTGAAATAAACATAAAATCTAACCCTCAGAAAAAACCACTAAAGTGGTAAAAAAGAATACTAAAGATTTAATAATAAATCTTTGGATACTTTAGAGTACTAAAGAATTAAATAAATTTGCATGTGACTGTAGTTCAGTTCTCTTCAGCAGTTTGAATATTGCTAACATTAGAGCCAAATAAATATAAACTATGTAAAAATAAAGTTTTGCAGCAACAAAGAAAGTATCTGTCTGCAGAAGGACAACTGAACTACAGCCCTTCAGGGTTTTTTTGTGTACACTGGATGTATTCAACCCTGTTTGAGGTATCTGGTGGTTCTCGATAGCAATATATGGAGTGCACAAAATCGTACTGCAGGCTCCGCTCTGATGGACAAGAACCTGATCCACGTGAGGTTGTGAATACTGACCTTTATCATGTGGATTTAGTGCATCAGTTCATTTATTTAGAGCTTGACTTTTAAAGAATAATCTTTTGAAATCAATGAAAATTAGATATACAAACGTCTTTTAAAAAACCAGCAGCATCCAGTCTGTGATCCTGCATGCAGCATCCTGCTGAGCATCTTAGTTTTGATGCAGATGGCCAAGATGAGGCCCCAGATCACCAACTACAGTATTAAATAATTGTCTCTTTCTCTCTAGAGAGGAGTCCTTTCATGGAGGTGTGATTTAGGAAGCTGTTTGAAACACTCACTGAAGTTTTCTTAGAACCTGTCCTTGCCTGTGCTGTTGTCAGTCCCTGGCATGACAAGCTCTTGGCACATAACTCTATATAATTCATTCCTATTTCCCTTACACACCTTCACTACTGTAGCTAGAGGCTACAAATTTTGGTCTGGGAACACTTGAGAACTTTTTGGTGAGCAAGTGCAAAGGAAGGAGGTGTTTATATGGGATTGAGTTGTTGGAGATTTTCCCTATCGGAAGCAACATTCACCAACATGGTTAGAAGACAGTCCTGTGATTTTTATCTCAAACGTACTGTGGAAAATAAATGACATTTATCTTCACATGAGTGAAAGGGGAATGTGAGGGTCTCTGACCCAGCTGTTTCATTTCAGGAAACTGGCAAGAACTGCAACAGGATCAAACAGCTGCCTCCTCTGCTCAGACAAAATGAAGACTAATCCATGGATCTTTTCCTGACAGTTTTAGAGAAATCCAAAAGTCCACGTGACAGCACAGTGAAACTCAGATATTTAAATGAACTTAGCAAGTTATTTGAACCATCTGAAGCTGTTAGAACAATTTTTAGTTTATGCTTAACTTGATAGCTAATTGTTTTTATGAATTTTTTTTGTGTAGAAGATGTAGGAAACTACCTAATACAACACTTCACTTTTATACCATAACCAATAAAATTAGATGCAAACAATGCTCAAAGTCTGAACTAAATGAGAAAAAAATAGTTAAGTACTATTCTTATCCTGGCTTATTTAACTTATTATAATTCATAGCAAATATTTATTATCTTAATTTTGATTTAAGTTGTTAATATCTGAATTTATAAGGTGTCCTACAAAACTGGTGAGATGTGACTATCTTATTTGAGCAAGATTAGATAAATTAGTTACAGGTCATAATCAGAAATCAACATGGGTTTAAAATTATCCAAGGAGATAAAAGTGGGTTCGATAAAAATTACAATTATGATGCTTGTTATAACTTTCACAATTAAAAAAAATAAATTGCAATATACCCACCAAAAAGACCATGAAAAACTTAGTCTGGTTTTGAGTCCTTTAGAGCACTATAACATCATATAACAGGTTCCACTTGTCTTTTATGCTGAAAAACAGAGTCTGATGGGATGTGTCTTGATGCACAGAAATTCACACAACTCCAACAATCACACTTTTATTCATCTCTAATTCCTTGAAGAGGGACAAGCTAATTACTTGTGCTAGTTCAGTACATTGAAACAAGACTGAATTCTGTAGTGAGAATTCACAGCAAGTGTTTAAAAGCATAACACGTATTGCAGCATGAAGTCACTGCTTGTCTTTGTGTTTCTGTTGTTTCTGGAATTACTGCAAAATACTGTTTCCTGAGCTAGGAAATTATGCTTTGCTGATGCTTTATTCATAGGGCTGGATACTATTTCACAGTAATTTTCTTTCAGGTTTGAGGAGATAACCTAAACAGCACTGAATTTGCAATTATTTTTTAACTTGGTATTGGAGCAAAAGATGTAAAAAAAGAGACCGTACTTATTTCATTGTTAGAAAGCTGTTGTAGCATAAGCCTGTCACTTTTAATTCCTTTAATTAAGTTATGCACTGCCCCCCTTCCTCCTGTCTCAGAGCACTGCCTGTAATGTATCAGCCACTCACTGATTTACAGACTTGGTCAATTGGAAATTAATCCTTGACCCAGACATTAAATAGCCATGAGGGTACTCCATGGTTCAGTGAAGTTTCTGCCAAGTTTTCTGGGCTATTATTGATGAACATATTAATTAATAATAATGAACATATTAATGATTGTATACCAAAAGGTCTTTGCAGAAAACCCTGAGAGTGGCAAATGTCAACACCTGGTGAACTTTTATAGCCAATTTATAAACTTTGCGTGTTACAAATGAAATGCTGACATATTTTAAACTATAACGAATTTATGACTGAAACAGTAACTGTTTATGTGAAAAATAATTTTATATCATTACAGAAGCTCTTATATTTGCAGTGTCCCTACCACCGAGGGTTTCCCAGCCCAATTCCTTGCAGGTAGCACTAGATGGAGATAGTGACTCACACAAAGTTTCCTGACAGATGCTTTTCTGTGTGGATGCTTTTCTGTGGCAGTGAAAATCCCAAGATCTGGGCAGGATGAACAAGGTTTCTTTTGGTGTGTTCAGTTTATTACAGATTGCAGCGTTACAGTTGCTTGGCTTTGTTTATTTTTTCTTTTAGCAGTCATTACCAAAAAAGTGAAATAAAATTATTCGTGCTTTGAGTAGCTGGCAGGTCTCCCTGAATCTCTTTCACACACATGTATGTATATGCAAATCACAAAACTCCAAGCAAACTATAAACAAATATCAGGATTTTATTTCCAGATTTAATATATGTGAAATTTATTTAGCAACAGTAACTCTGATCATGTTTTTATTTGGCCCATAAGAAAAATCCCTACCCCTGCTTTGTAATTGAGTGTTCCTTTGAAATTCCTGGAAATAAACAAAACAAACAACAACAAAAAAATCCATACACGCTAGTTTACTTTCCCCACACGAAGTCAATATATTGATCCTAGCTCGGTGTATTTAATTGTCCTTACCACAGAACAGCCTCCCAGTTAGCAGCTGGGCAGAGCTCCCACATGCCCGTCAGGAGCAGGGATGGACATCACACGTCCCATCCTTTTTGTCTGATTTCCTATGAACTACTTTTGGATAGATAAATGATGATAAAAGAGAAAAGTCAACAGGGAAAGATAATTGCTCATAACTAAACAACTGCCAAGAGAGTACTGTGCAGGTATTTTGGGTTAAATTTTCAGCAGTGGCTAGTGGTTTAAGGAGATATATGGCATCAGTGGGAGACAACATGTAATTAGCAGAAAGTAACTACATAGTGCAGCCTGCAAATGTGACATGTTTGAATCACAAAAAAGTTAAAAGTCAGGTGTATAGTGAGTCCTTTTTTTTAGGCTGCTGTTGAAGACAAAAGCAGCTGGAGTTCTTGCGCTGGTGCACAATCTCCCAGTTGTCTGAAAGATGGGACCTTCTGGCAGTGACATTGTTTTGACTTAAAAATCATTTAAACACACTGAACTGGAGTGTGAGCTAATTTCCCAATGGCAATCAAACTTCAAATTCTGAATTTGGCTGAACCTAGCTGTAGCTGACTGCAGTCTCTGCAGCCACGTTGGAACAACGCATCCAAAATGATCCTCTTGCAAACATCTGCTCCAGTTAGCGGAGCCCTGGTAGGGGCTTGGCAAATTGCAGTAGCAGGCTGCTGATGTTGATCACAAACAGGCTGGAATTAATACAGCCTGGGCTGATTGATTGGGATTTGTTTGCACTATTGCACCTTTCAGAGGGAAAAAGAAGAGAAGCTTTAATACTGTAGAATAGTGCACTTCTGTGCTGGTGGAAGCTGTTCTGACTGTTGTTCAACAGGAGGAAGATGCACTGGCTTCATCTGAGAGCCTTTTGAGGTGCCCAGTTGTCTCTAAGAAGTAAATGTACAAAAGTGTGCTGATTGATAGGATAGAGAGCACATCCAAACTGAGAAAACACAGGATTGTTTCTTCAAGCAAGCAGGTCAGTTCTCAGAGAGCCTGGTGCTGTGGTGTGCTTGTGTCCTACAGCTTTTTTGTCCGCTGAAAGGGGAAAAAAGATCTGGGCAGGATGCTTGAGGGTCTGAAAGTCGGTGGCTGAGGCTAGTCAATACACTTTGAACTCCCTGATAATCATTCACCAAAATTAATATAGTTTACAGCTGGAAGAAAGGAACTTCTGTAATTTATATGGTCTCCCACCTTGATCCATCTAAGTATTTGTGGTTTAACCAGGATTATGAGTTTTTCTGCTATTTTGGAAATGAGAAGGCTCCTGCCAGTTTTAATGTCTGTTTTCTGTTCTTGTTGTCTTTAAGACATATTATCACTACTGACATCTAACCAGGAAAACAAATACCTAAGCATACCTGATTATGTGAAAGGGACCGAAGAAGACTTCTGAAGGTCCTACTCAGGGCATGGAGAATTTGTGTTTATAGTTTGTGACGCATACAGGAAAAAATCCAAAATATCCTTCAGAGTCTTTTTCTACCAGTTCATTTCAGCCTTCAGTTTCTGACAAATGAACAGGAACAACCACAAAAATAATAGCTAGGTTTTTCTCTCAGCTTCATTTTTTTCAATGGATCATTCATTTTTCATGTAATTAGACTACTTATTACTAAAAAAAGTAGTTACAGACTGAGTAGTTTGGGAGAACCAAATAGATAACCTATATTCAGCTACCCACTTGTACGGAGTGGCTTCTTATAGTCAAGCAGCTATGGTGTATTTATAATTCTCAGTGATTTTGCATTACCAAAGTCCCTTGTTAGAGCAGGTAATCTGTGTTTGTCTGTTTTTTTAGCTTTTTTCCTGAATTATGGCTGTTCCTGATGCGCTCACTTTACCTTCCTTCACTTCTTTTCCCAAGAGGAGGGAGTAATTATATGCAATCTGTCTTCCTGGTAATAATAAACTTCCACAAGCCATGCAGGGTATGTATATTCACAACAGCCAGAGGAAAGGAGGGGTAAAAGATTCCATGATAGGATATGAAGAGTATCAGGGTAGCCACATGCTTTGGACTTGATTTTGCTGACAGTAGAATGAATTTCAGAGCACCATTTTCCCCCTTGGTAATTTGAGTTTGAGCACTCTGAATAAGACAGAGATACAACTCCTTGGTAGGATGAACTCTTAAAGCCAGCTATGAAATAACTACTTTTAGAAAAGCCCTGCTTCCCTTCCATACTTTCTAAGAAGGCTGCACTTACATAGGGGCAGTACCATGAATTTCTGCTTGTGTGGAGAGTCAAAGATAAAAGAAAGGATTAAATCTTAAGGTATAAAAAGGGACCCTTCCATCCTCTGTAAAAAAACCAACTATGTTCTTTCTAGCAGTGCAGGATGCAGTGCAGGATCATACATACATATGATACTGTATATAATAATTCTTTTGATGAACCCAAAGCAGCCCAATCAGCATGTCTTTAATAAACACTTATGGAAGATTTAACAGATTAGGACTTGCTAGTGCCAAGGACTAATGCTTTTCTGCAGTTACTCAGTTTGCACAGGGCAATACACATTTTTTCTTTGTCTTTAGATTCTTTGTGTTTAATACATACTAAAGTTTTCAAACCTTGGCATTTAAAATTGCACTCTGAATTCTGAAAGAGAAGAAGAATCAGATTTCCAAGACTCTTTAGTGAGGAGTCTAGAAGTCAGCAGAATTGTAGGTGCTCTGGAAAATCCAGTCCCTTTTTGCATCAGGCTTGACAAGATAGACTTTATCTTAAGAAGACTAAGTCAAATAAAACCAATTTGTTGAAATTATCTAGGCTATGTTTAATATTTATAAAAAATAGCAATTTAATGAAATCTGATGGAAAATAGTACTTCCCTTCCACTTGCAAGCCATAGCGTTTTCCACATATCTGGTGTTACACTGTTTGTAAATGTTTCTCCAAGTAAAATAATCTGGGTTCTATGTGCAGCGGTTAAGGGAGAAGGAA
Source organism: Oriolus oriolus (assembly GCA_013400235.1). Taxonomy (NCBI): domain Eukaryota; kingdom Metazoa; phylum Chordata; class Aves; order Passeriformes; family Corvidae; genus Oriolus; species Oriolus oriolus. The sequence goes on from VXBT01013922.1 coordinate 138,896, forward strand.
AGAAAAAAATCCTTTGCCTTTTACATGTAAAGAAAATCTTTAGGAAAAGTCATCCGAGATTTTCCTTTTACATCTTGCCACAGGAGTCAACCTTCACTAGAGCAGTCCACGAGAGCTGAGGGAGAGACACAGCTTTAGGTGGCAGATCTGCAGGTGATCCCTGGCATCCAGAACAGTGCCCTGAACAGCACAGTTCTTTTAGTGTCTGCTGGAGATCACAGGGCAGCCCTGGCTCACTGTGCAAGGCAGAAAACCTCATGTGTGACTCTTGTTTCCCATTTATAAGGCCAGGCTGGGGAGGCCCCTCGAAGAGGTGATGATGAACCCACTTCTGGAAGGCTGCAAGGAGGTAGCATGGGAGCTGACAGAGTCTGCAACACAAACCCAGTACCCTGCTGCAAAGAGTTTAATCTGTTTTCACTTGCAGATTATCTCCAGTTTACAGACTTAACCAGCTGCTGATACCAATCAACATTTAGGAGTCAAATGTAGTGGGGAAGGTAGAATGGGACAGGAGTGTGGTCGGGTAGCGTGTCGGAATGAGGTCAGAGGAAGAGGGGCTGTTCACAGTGGGGTGTAATACAAGGGTCTGCATGTCCCCAGCAGGGACAGAAACAGTCTGAGGGCTCCAGTGAAACACACAAGAAGCACCGACACAACAGCAGTGCCAACTCTGGCAGCTACAAACATGAACGGAGTAAAGGATTGCAATCCTAAAAAACCCCAGTCCTCCAGTTAGGGGTTAAATTCCCATCCATACAATGCCTGCAAACCCTTCAAACAACCCCAAAAGGCACTGTCCACATTCTCACCTGTGCTATCAGATACTCTACAAGCCTCCTTCATCAACCATATATTCACACACAGTGTCCTTTACCATATATAAATACAATTACTCACATGCAAAACTGCAACTACCCTACATTTTCAGAAAGTAAATAATATATACCCTTACTGAAATATTTGCTGAGCTGAAACATTAAAAAAATTGTCCTTGATTTCAGTGCAGCCAGAATTTGAAACACGGACTTCAACAACTAAAGAAAAAAATTGTATAACATATTATTCTAGCTATAAGTAGAACCACTGCTCTGCATTTAAAACAGTTGCAAAAAGTCAGATGTAGTTCTGTGAAATTATGAAATGATGAATGAGGTGGTTCTTTCTATTTGTATTATATACATTTCTTAATACACTGGCACAGTAAATAAAAGGTATAAAGGAATGTGAATTACAGTTGGGCCATGTCCCTGATCAGTCACATAGGCAACTGCTGCCAGATCCCTCTAAATGAAAAAAAAATGTAAAGAGAAAAAAATTTTAACCTGTACTATTTATTCTGCTGATATTCAAAGCTCTCCAATTCAGATCTAATAAATGGCTTTTAAAATTTATCCTCTCCACTCAGGCCCAGACTGCATTGCTGAAACACTGCATTCCAGCCCCTGAAGATCTAATGCACTGATCTAATGCACTGTGGCTGACCTATTACAGATGATTATAAATTGCAGAAGTCCTTATGTTGCTATAATTTTCTAGAGATTGCTTCTTAAAGGCAGAAGGTGCAGAAAAAAAAAAGAAAACCAAACAAAGTGTAAACTACCATTTCTTCTATCTGTGCTGGATTTAGCTCAGTTAGAAATATAAATTTGGAGCTGTAACCACTGCAAACCATTTATTTACTCTCTTATTTGAAATTTACACCATGAGGAAGCAGAAGCAAGTTTGGTTCTTTAATACAAAATTACAAGAAGGGGTGGATTCTGTGCTGCCCACTCTCGGGGGTTTTGGCAATTTTTCTACAATATCGATATTCTGGTTACACATATATGGAATGAGGAAAATTATTCCCTTCCTTTAAAAAAATGAGAAATTCATTATGGGTTATGAGATATTATTATATGACAGCAACGTCACGCCAATGTGCAATTTAGAAAAATAAAATCCTACAGACTTTGTATTCTGAATTGTTACTTACTTGATTTTTGTTGGGTAAATTATTTGCAGGTTTAGAATGTGTTTGAAAATTAATAGCGATGTTCTTTTGTGTCATTTTATGCAGTTCTAGGAACCAAAGGAGCCTCGGGAATTAATTGCAGCCTTCTAATAAACACAATGATGTAATGACGTATTTAACGTTACTGGTTTTTGTTTGATTCCAAATAAATTGCAGATTTTTTTTGTGCTGTGATACTAAAACAATTACCATTTTGAAAAAGGATAATTAATCTACAATTTTTTCACATTAGATCATATATCTCTAAAGAGTGCCCACAGATTTGATGGTCTTCAGCTGCTGTGTATTTATTTTTCATTTTTTCTGGTGCTGTACCGCCCCGTCAGTGCTGACATTTAAATGAGTGAGTATTCAACACAAATGTGATCGTTTGTGTAGCATCCAGCGCGGCACCATACTGAGATGATTGCTTCTGGGAGCCATCCATGGGCTCCCGAATAGGGGGGAAAAGCCAGGCAAAATTTTATCAATTTACATTTTTCTGTGATTAATTTTTATGCAAATCAGGGCCCGACTGTGCTCCCATCTCACCTGAATCATGCGGATCATCAAAGACAAATTGAGCATCACTTATTTAAAAAATAGGCTTTAAACTACTCTACAGCTGTGTTGGAAAATGCTAAGAGCGGGGCATGAACTTTTCTAATGTAACAGGAATAGATAAGAAAATGCTTCTCTTTGCATTTCTGTCCACACTGTGATAAACATGAGTCTTAACAAAATCCTAAAAATTGTCTTTGTTTTATATTCCTTATGCCCTTGTAAACATTTGACTATGGGAATGCTACATAAGGGGATTCTATCAATTTCAGAATAAAAACAAATGGACTTGCAAAAATACATTGCTTAGTGGTGAAAAAAAATTATATTGGTTAGCATGCTCGAAGTACAGATTTTATTTATGTTTTCAGATACAGTTCAAGAAATCATCTAGTGGTATACTACAGTGGTAAGGGCCTTACACAATCTTCTAATGTTAAAGCTGTTAAGACACACAAATAGGTAAGTTCTGTTTACAAATGAACATGTTCAACCTTCTTGTGCATATCTCTCTATATGTATCTACAGAATAAAGTTGCATAAAATGGATATTTAGGCTTTGTTAAACAACAGGCTTTGAAAAGAAATTTAGGATGAGAAGGTTACACATGGGCATTTTATAATCATTGATACTAAGATTGAAATGTGTAAGCATGAAGAGCTATTCTTATTTACTTTTTAAAAAATTATATTTCTCTTCTTTTAGGAAAGGGACGAATGTGTTTCTTTATGGCATTAAGGAATAAGGCAATACTATCAGCCACAACTGGAATTTTGACAGCTGTAAGGTAGCTAACACTCAGGAATGTGAATACTTGTGCCTCTAATTTTCACTTGAAATTTGTATCCAGGTGTAAGAACATGTTCTCAGGAAAAGCATTCCCTTATAAAGAAGCTGGATTTTGAAAACGCAGTTTTCTCTTCAGAGCTGTGCTCTGAAAATTGTAATATGTAATGTCAGTTCAGAGACTCATTTCACAAGTCTTTCCACAAATCCATATCCCTAAAGCTAATCTCAGAGGAGTAAATGTGATGTGTAACAGAGAAAAGACAGTCTTTATCAGTCGGAGTCGGAAAAGCAGAAGCGCGTGTACCGGGTGATCTCGTGGCACTGGAGCAAAGAGGTCCCCTCACGAATTACACACATTAAAGCTGTGACTTTACCGGTTTGATTAACCCACAGCTTAACGAGTCACTTTTCACTGAGCTGCACAGCTGAATGTATATTCCTGCACACCCAAATAGAATATATGTTTGCAAACATGACCAGTTCCATGCTCAGCCCTTCCCCTGGAGCCCTGCGAGTCTCACGTCACTGGTTAAACCGTAACACGTGAGGTCACAACTGCAGCAAAGCCACCAAGGGTCCCCATGCTGGTCTCAACAAACCCACATCTCTGTCTGGTCTCTGGCCTGCTGCTCCTAAATGTCTCAGACATGTGTGACCCATCGGGTTTGATGTCTATAAATTCTTTCCTCGTCTCCCCCAGTTATGATTTTTGAGAATAACTGTACTGTGGCAAGTTTGGGGATACCTGGTGGCTTGACTACATAAATGATACAATTCATCTATTCAGGAAAAAAATGGTGAAACCTAAAGTGTGAGGAGTGAAGACAGTTAATTATAAAAAAAACCAAACCTGACATTTCCCTGAAAAAATGGTGTTGAAGAAAATCAATTTATAAACAGAGAAAAACATGTTTAAAATATTACTAGATCAATTGATTTATTTAGAAGCCTCCTAAATGGAACAAAGTTTGGAGTAGTTGCCATTCATTTTCTTTCTACATCTTCTGTAGAAAATACCCTCTATGATTGCACTAATACAGAAATACAATAATAGATCTATCAAGCCCTCCTTCTCTATATGACAGGTTTCTATATATTACTCTGCCACAGATATCCATATAATTTCTTATAAGCTGCAGTCATCATGTCTTACTGGAACAGTTCTGCTATTACAATAAGTAATATATAAAAACCTACTATGTAACAGCTGACAATGAGGATTCTGAATCAGCTGAAAACGTTGAAAGTGATATCCTGGTGTTTAATTCCAAATACTTACCACAGTAATCTTATGGAATCTGAGAGGCATAAAGAGATTATTTTACGAGCCATGGGCACACATCTGAGGACAGAAAATATCTGTTTTTTTAATAGCATGTGATCACACAGGATACATTCCAGGGCAAGGAGTGAATGAAAACATAATGTATGTTCATCACCCCTCCTCAAAGACCACGAGCTGCTACTTCCCTTGCCACATGAATGCAAACAGTGCTAAAACCAAACAAAAATTAGCATTTGTATAAAATAAATGCCTGTGTTGGCAGTCACAATAAAATGCGGAGAAGAGGAGGAAGCAAAAATCTTGTCAGCCCAATTATTCCAGCCTTAAAAAGAATTACAGATGTACTTTAATTTGAAATGTAAATCAAACAAGACACATATGTAAAAAAGAGATTACACATACATACATACATACATACATACATACATACATACATATATATATATGTATATGAACACCCATATACATATTTCCTATACAAAGATGTGGCTCACAAGGTCCTTTTTTCAGCAATAGAGGAAGCAGACAGACAACTGCTAAAAGGTGCTTTAAGACACCCCCAGAGCTGTCAGCCAAGGTGATTTCAGTGTGTTCAGCTGCAGCTTAAAGTCGGTCTCCCCTCTAAGGTAGCTCGTCCCTCACAGTGGCAAACTGGCCCCCCTTGACTCAGAGTGATGCTCTCAGCTGCAGAATGGGCATGAGGGGGTGGCTGGAGTCCAGCTTTGAAAAATACACAAATCTTCTGAAAGTTCAAGATGGAGGCATTACTAAAAGTAATTAAAAAGAGTGAAAGAAAAGGAAATGATCGAGGCTGTGCTGAGGCTGTGACACATCCCTCCTTCCACAAGTCAGGTGGCAAGTTGCTCCATTTTTGCTGCTGAGGTACCAACCTTTGGCATTAGGCCCATGTTCTGAAACCACAATGCTCAGAGGGAAACACTGCATGGAAGGCAACAACAGACTTTGCTTTCTGGGTATGAGCGTAGTGACCCAGAAGCAGAGAATTGAACTTAAATGTCCTTAAAATATCTTTTACTGTGGTGGATGCTCAGAAAAGTATATTGTACTGAGGTTTTATGTGCCAAAAAAAAATTGGTCTCACAGAAAGGAATTATTTTGAAACCAAGGTACAATATTTGTTGGAGAAAAACAGAAATAATTCGGACATGGAATGGTATGAATCAGGACCAAAAAAAAATTTTGCATGTAAGTCTCACTGAGGTCTATATTTGGTGACAGTATTTCTCCTTTTACATATTTTCCTGAACCCTGGCTCTGTTACCTGGAATCTTAAACGCTTATTTTCATGGAGTTACTAATATTTGTCAGATATTGTATATACAGATATTACCACAGGCTCAACCAAGCAAGTGACATGAAAATAATGAGAGATGGCTGCTGTTGCTAGAACAAACTTGTCAAAGTTCTTTTGTATTGTCCAAATGACTTTTTTTTGTTTGGTACCCTCATTGCAAAATTATTTTAAAAATCATCATGCTTTCATTCATAATATTCCAATGAACTGGAGGAAACTTTACTTTGAAACATTCTGTATGTCCATAAATTAAATTAGTTATGTTTAGTTATAAAGAAAGAGCTCAAAGACTGCTTTATATGGCTTAGCTCTTTTAATAATTCCCTGCACAGAGATCCTTGCAGCAGAAGGTAAACAGTGACATAGTGCTATGGGAGATTTACTGTGGTCAGGGATAACACAAAAGTAGGGGCACAAGCACAAGAATGTTGTGGCAGGACCCCTGGCAAGGTGATCTGTGAGGGACCCAAGGCTGCTCTGGCTCTGTAGCCAGAAGCCCAATCTACCCCTGGTAGGTTTAAGGGATGCCTTAAATCTACCAGGAACAACACTGGATTCCCACCTCTGGGCATTATTATTCCTGCAGTGCCAAGCTGAAACAGAGACACACAGAGCCCGTTCCTCATTCCAGCGTGGACCCTTACTTAGCTCACACCTTGCACCTCCTGTGGAAGGATGCTGTATCAACACTGCTGCGGAGCAGAGCAGAGAGAGCAGGAATGCTGAAAACAAAACTCATGTTGGTAGCCTCTGTTTACACAGCAGGATAATTCACATGTTGTCTCTATTATCCTGTTACGACAGTGACATATCCTGAACTCCCTGAACTTCATGGAGAGCTGTTATTGAAAGATACCCAGGTGGACGCAGCGAGCATGTCGCAAAGACCAGGACACACCCTACCACAAGCTAAAACGTGATATTTAGACGTATCTAGAATATAGTTCAGATTCTTTAGTTTCCTGCACTTGATCTGAACTGATCTTTCCACTCTTGATGCAGTGCTTCCAGAATCCCCTCCGTGATGGTGTTTTTTCGAGTTCTCCAGATTCTCCAAATGCAGACTCGCAGTTCAAGCTCAAAGGGATTTTACTTAAAATATGCCATTATTCATCACTTTCCTTACCTTCTGTTAGAATGGGAATATTTTAAAGGACAAAAAAGTATTCTTATCCCACCAAAGACATGTCCAGAGAGGGGCGACAAGGCTCATGAAGGGACTAGAAAACAAGTCCTATGAAGAGAGGGTGCAGGAGCTGGGTTTGTTCAGTCTGGAGAAGAGGAGGCTCAGGGGGCCACATCACTCCCTAGAGCTGCCTGGCAGGTCTCTCCTGCAGTGAGAAGACCCAAGGAAATGGCCTTAGGTGGAGACAGAGGAGACTCAGATCCCAAATGAGAACAAAGGTTTCTCTGTCGGGGTGGTCAGGCGTTGGAACAGGTTGCCCAGGGAGGTGGTGGAGTCTCCACCCCAGAGGTGCTCAAGAGGCATCGGGACCCGGTGCTGGAGAATGCGGTTTGAGGGTTAGCTTGGCAGGGCTGGGTGGATGGCTGGGTGGATAAACCTAAAGATCTCTTTCAACCTTGATGATTCTATGACTCTGTGAAAGATATTACACCAAAAGGGAATAGGTTCAAGAATAAAAAAGAGAGCAGAAGATAACATGAAAAATTTTTTATTGATGAAACATTTATTGATAACTGAGAGGAAATATCTTATTCTTCATTTCTTTATGATTTTCTTTAAAGAAATCACAGAAAGACAGAATGTCTGGGTTTGGAAGGGACTTTTGGATGTCATCTTGTCCAACTCCCCTGCTTGAGCAGGGCCACCCAGAACCAGCTGCCCAGGATTGTGTCCAGATGGCTTCAGAATATATCCAAAGCTGGAGAATCCAAGTTAAGAAATATGGACTTTGTTTCTTGCTAGCTTTTGATGAATCATTTAATGTGTCTTTGCTTCAGGTTTCCCCTCTGTAAAAACAAAGTACTACCTTGATTTGTAAAGTCTTCTGCAGTTGTAGAGAGAAAAGTTCTGTTGAAAGCTAAATATTACTGTCAAAATATCAGGAAGATAAAATTAATATTCATAATATGACAGAAATATTTTCTTTGAAATGAAGGAGACAGATGCTAATAAGCAGCAGAGAGCTCTGTGCCTATATTTAAAAATGGAGTGATACTGAGAAGCAATGTCAGAGGAAATAGACATTTATATTTTTCTGCATATTTACTTCTAACTATAGTTCATATTTTATAATTTTGCCCATAAATTACATATTATAAAATATTGGTGCAATAGACTTCTAGGGAAAGTCACATTAAGGGGAAAAAAATAAAAAGTGGGAGAATCATTTGATTAGTCCAGAGTAAACGACACCAAACTGAATTTTAATATTTCCTCTTTTTCCATTTAGCAAACCTAAGGGATGTCCCTGCTACTGGCACTTCACCTTGAAGAGTTAAGCTGCTGTGATAAATGGTGCAGAGCATTGCAGGAATTATATATGAATTGCATTGGCTTTTATTGTCGATTGTTTGCCTTCCCTGGGGTTTTTGTTGTTGTTATTGTTGGTTGGGGTTTTTAAAATATTATCTCCCTGTATTTATTTTCTGCTTTGTCTGGCCTTAGACATGCTTTTTCACTCTCTTTGACTTTTCAGTTCTGTTCTCTCAACCCTTCTTTTATGCAGTTCTTGCTAACTGATTTTAAATTCAGGATGAACTTCTGAAACTTCTGAACCCATTGTGGTCGAGCTTCTTAGAAACAAGCTATTCTAGAGGCAAGATCCAGAGAGGCAAATGCCCTTATTACAGCCTGGTTGTTTGGAACCTTATTTCTCTAGTCACAAACCACACCTGTGACACCGCTCTGCTGCCAGTGCCACCAGGCAGAACACAGCAAGAAGTCAGCACAGATAAAGACTCTCCCAAGTTTCCCACAGACTTAGGGTGAGTCTTGGCTCCCACGTGGCTAAGGCACCTTTTGGAAACACTCCTTGAGTCCAAAGGAACTTAGCAAACATCGCCTTAAAAGGAAACCAAACTTTTTCATTTTATTACTCTTCCCTAATTAATTTAATCTGATACCTGCACAGCACCCTCTAGAGATCTGTTTGTCTTCATGCGGCACATCCAAACCCTCAACCACCTCAAAATTTTAAGTGAAAAGGCTAACTCAGTTCAGCCCTCAAATACAAAAGTTAACGCTAGGTAATAAAGTTGGAGATATTTTTATGACCCTTTTATCTGAGGAACGGATTTTTAAAATAATGCAGTTGCTCTGACATCATTATGCAAACCCAGTGGTGTTTTGTTCATTCAAATAAGAATGAAAAAAGGAAAAGTACCCAAATGATGGCTCATGCAGAATCACTGTGATCAATGGAAGCAGTGTAGTATGGAAGAAATGTGATTTTTCTTTTTCATGTCATAAACCTCATGGCTGTTAATGATGAGGATAAGGTCTGTGAAATTCTGGTATTTAAAGACTACCATAGTAACACTTCCATCCATCGAGTCCCACTGCTGATGGTGGTTGCTGCAGAAGAAATTCAGCTACAAGCAATTAGAGAATGATTTTCCTCTCCATAAAATCTGCTGCCATCTTTATTAGTTAGGGGTGGTCTACACCTTGGCTGATGATTTAGGTGTGTTACATCAACCTCCTGCTCACCTGTTTTATAAATTTTAAGAATTATCACAATGAAGAGTTCTCGATAAATTTTTACATTAAAAAATACAGTGCTGCAAGAAATTCTAATCTATAGCAACAAATCCTTCTAACAATCCAAAGTGTGTCTCCTGCTCTCCCACCAAAGTTACCACGAGCAAAAGCTCTGTTAATTGTGACACTTTATGAAAATCAAATTAAATCCCAGGGATACACACGCATACTTTCTAACTTTATACAGCTGTTGTCTTAAACATGTGAAGAAGGCATTCAAATATTCAAAGCTGACTTTTCTTCTAGTTAGTTTTTTTTGAAGTTTGGTCCAAAAAGGCCTCTCTGAGTAGCATTCAGGGTTGAGAGCATGTGGTGTATGCTTAAAGTATGCGAATTGTCAGACTGCTGGCAAAGCACACATGGGGCAACAAAATCACCAGGGCAGGAGTCTAAGGAAGCATGATCACCAATTCTCTCCCATGAATATGGTTTCCATCAGGTGTAAGAGCAGAAATATCGACTATTCAGGTTTCATGTAGAGGTTAACTCTCCCAAAAATCTATGTCCTTGGTGTAATTTGAAAAAAGGATGTCAACACTGTATTCTCAGTAGCTAAAAAGCTATTTCCTCTTGAAAAAGAAGAATGACAAACACCAGCAAACTCTTTTGCAGTTTAAAAGCTCCTGTCTGTGCACATTACTCTTTCACAGAAAAAAAATAATACAAAAATATATATATAAAAAAAAAATCTCTGTTTTGCTCTGTACACAAGGCTGCAACTAATTACAAGAAGAGACAGATGCTGAGTAGCCTTAAGGCTTTCCCTGCCACCACAGTGAGTCTGTGCGCTAGTCAACAAGCAGGTAGTGAGTGAACTCAAATGTTATCTGACAAGGCAGCAGATCCCATCACCTAGGGTTAGAATACAGACAAGCAACTCCGTGTTCAAAAGTAAAGACAGAAAAATTTCAAGCAGATTGTTTCTGACAGAAATCATATCACAGCCGCACTTTCTGACCAAGTCTCGGCGAATGAAACTCTACACTTTCTGTTTTCCATCTTCCCCTTTAAGAAACAGCCAGGATTTCAAAGGTACATTGAAGGTGACAGCTCAATGCACAGTGCTTAGCAAGTGCTTCCATGCTTGTTTTCTCTTTGGAACTACGAGGGGAACCTCTGCCGCTTGTCTGTGGGGGAGCAGAAGAGTGCTCCACTTTTTCCTACCTCATTCTTTGTTTCCTGAACACTTCCAGCTTGCTTGCAGATGTCAAATGTCAGTTTCACAACATAAAATCCTGGCGTGAAAAAACTTCGCATGACTACCTGGAAGCTTTAAAGAGGTTCTACCACCCTAAAAAGGAAAGTTAACAAAAGGATAAAACCTGACTATACTTGCCAATACTGTTTGCCCTGAAAGACAAACAAAATCTCCTAGCTGAATCCTAGCAAAGAATTGCTTGTTAGCTTTGAAACAGAATTATTGCCCTTCCTTCACAATGAACATGATCTCCATACACTTTTGAGTGCTACAAATCTCTGCAAAGAAACAGATTTGAACAGTTTTCTTGCTTTCCACCCAGAAAGGATTGAGTTCATCTAGATTGATTTGGCTGTTTCACTGTGAGTAATGTCAAAACAAGACAGGAGAAATACAGTGTTCAATGGAGCACAACAGATTTTATGTACATAGGTTCTAGCAGTGCTGTGGATTTTGACCTGCAAGCTGGGCATTTGCTCCCAACGGCCCGTGAAAACCCCCAGGGAAGTTTCTGGGCTCTACTGACTGGCATTATAAATACCACTTTCTTTTGCTGAAGACGAGTATTTTCCAACCTTAAAAATGTGTGTGAGGCACGCTTGCTTACCCTGTGGTATCATTAAGACACAGAAGGTGAATGAGGCATTTACTTCTAAATATTCCTTTCAGCAGAATGGGATGCACACACTGCTGATTACCACAGGTGAGGGACAGAGGACTGTGAACAGAAGCAAGCAAAGAAGTACCAAACATTACAGACAGAACATGGTCACTCTGGGTTAAAGCTACTTTGCACTCCAGATTTCTTCTGCATTTCCATTCCTCCTGCTAACATTTTTAGGAAAGACTGTGAATTTGCAGCACTGATCTCTTCCTTTACATTACTAAAATGACTAGCACATTTCACTTGAGATTATACTAGAAATCTAGTGGCATGGAACATTAAAAGTATGTCTTGCTGGATTCAGTCAATTTTATAATCAGGGCAGCACACTGATTTCTGTGCAAGATATTGGCTTTAGCCACAATTAAATTTACGTGGCTTTGGATGATACCTTGCACAGTGGGACAATATGTAACCTACATAATATTCTAAATGACTGAGGTTTTGAGCAATCCCTGATAGATATTTCCAGGCATTAGAGCTAATAGACTTATATTACCAGTAGTAGTTCCCAATTATATAGCACTACATTAAATTTGGTTTATTAAGTCTTCATACCTCGTCAGAGAATTTTTGTCGCTGGAGTGTTTTTCTGTCTTAAAATAAAGTATTTTATAGAAAATCAAACACTTTGCTAGCAGTAATAAATCTGTCCTTACAAGTCTAGTTAGCAAGACTGTGCTTACTCTGTGGAGGTTTGTCCTACTGGGGCTGCTTTAGTCAGCTCCTTGCCGGGTAACACCTCTGCTCACTGGTACAGCAACAGCAGTGTCACACAGTTTATGAACAATTTAAAAGCACTTAGACTTTGGGGCCAGTCATGCACATCATGTGTGGATTTGAGTGTCCTGCCTGAGGTTATGAAAGACCTACAGTCCACTTCTCTTTAAAAGAAGTCTGAAAAACCAAAAAAGAGAAAAAGCACCATTTGCAACAGCAGTGTATTCTACCAGCTTATTTCCCCATTTCCTCCGACAAGCTCTGTGGCCCTCGGCTCGGGAAATCAACAAGCAGCCTTGAGCTGTCTTTGAAAGGGATTGGGAGGAATACAAACTTGACAGCTTTTGTAATAGTAGAAAATGAACAAGAAAAATCAGACCTAAAAAAATTAACCAAAACCTTGATGGTTCCAGACCCCTGGTACTTCAAACCTGATATACAGTTTAATTCATCCAGGCAGACCCTGGACTTGAGAGCACCTAGGCTTTGGACCTTACTGCTTCAATGCACGGTTGGATGGCATAATAATAATAATAACAACAATAATAATAGTAATAATAATAACAATAATATTTCTATAATCAAATGAGCTGCCTGGTCTCTGTGAAATCATTATATCACGAGTGCCTGAACATCATGAGTTCTCCTTGATTAATGTGACCATCCAGGAAGGCAATGTTCACAGAAGGGTGAAAATTACAAGAAGTGAAAATTACAGAGTGATTACTAAAGAAAGTGACTAATATAACCCAGTGACTCAGTTACTCAGAGGTTGCTCCAGACTTACAGGAGGATGAAGAGAAATTACTTCTAGCATCAGCTCTTTTTCCACTTTTTCATCCTGCTCATTGGAACAAAAGCTGTTAGTTCCTGCTTCCCCTGACACAGGACCAGTTGTTTTAAGAAGCACTGGGGAGCTGCACACAGATAAGTCCTGATGTACTTGAGAGATGGTCTCTACAAGTTTGGGAAGTGCTTTTAAAATTCTTCAGAAATTGTAGCCTCATCATCACTACATCTTCTTTGTGCCTGCATAAAATTTCAGCCACTTCAAGCACATTTTGATAGTAATGCTCCTTTATTTTCTTGATCTTTTATCTATTTTGATGACTCAAAAGGGCTAAAAAGCCTAAAAGAAACTTTTTGGAATCTGTTGATACTAAATTATGTAGGTTTTCCAAAAGTAGCCACATATAAAATTAAAATTAAATTAAATCAATAAAATTAATTAAAACATCTGGTGAAACAAGTGTTCACTGCAAAATCAAAGAGAAAGCAGTGGGCAGAATGGTAGATACCTTCTATTAATGAATGATGGCTACTTTATGAAAAGTATAAGGGAAATTATTTAAAAACAACTTGTAAGCACGCAGAAAAAGATATGTATAGATTTTGGAGTGTGACCTAGATGTTCCTGGAGGACTGCCTAGAAGCTGCCATTGCTGCGTGCCACCACTGCAGCAGGAGGGCTTTGCTGTAGCTACCACATGACTCCGCATGGAGGGGACACTGCACATCACGCAGTGCTCCACTCAGAAGTTAACACGCCTCTGGTGCTCTGAAAACAACCCACACTTTACTTCTAAAGTTAGAAATACTAAACTTAACAATCCGAGCTCCTCAACAACTGATTGGGGAATTCTGAGGAAACAGACCCTGTTGACAGTGAATTAAGGATAAGCAGCTACCTGAATTCTCTCCCTGGATTGCCTAAGGGTCCAGAAGTCATGTTGTCACACAAGCTATAAAGCCGCACGAGCAGCACAGGCACTCAGGAGAGTCCAAAATAAAATTTAAAAGTATATGTGTACTCCAAGTGCATATCTGTGCATTGAGAACTTATTTAAGGATGGCACGTGCCTTCTCAGAAATGATTCACTCAAAGTGTTGTCTCTGCAGATGAAAATGTACATGAGCTGTCTCTTAGTTTGGTGATAAAGCCTTGTTGCAAGGCATAGAATGGCCAATGTAATGTGCAGCCTACATATGTAATTTTACTTATTCTAATTTGTGGAAAAAACAACCAAACCTGCACAATGGCCAAGAGTATCTTTTTGTCCTGCTACAGGTAACTAACTACTAGTGAAGTGATGTGTTCATTTAGTGCAGCTAATGAAAGAATCTAAGGAGGTTTTCTTTGTTTCTCTCTGCTGTTTCCAGGTAGCTGTTGCTAGTTACTTACATACAGTTAAATGATTTTTTTGTGCATCAGGTGCTTACGAGGCCAGGAACTTTGCTTTGGTACACATTTGTAAAGTGCTGTGGGTACTTCTGGTCCTTTAAAGAATAAACAACACTAGTATGCTTCATTTAACATGTCTAAAAATATTTTTCCCCCAGGAACAGCATGCAGGCACTCTGTAACTGGCCACAAGGCCAATAAAAGTGTGATGCACAGAGACATTGAGGGCTGTGTCTCTACATCTCACTGTCCATTGCTATGATCTCTGGCTCCTGCTTAAAGCCCTACCACACTGGGAACTTGCTATTCCAATAGTTAATAATCGGGGTTAGACTGGGACTACACACATCTTGACAAGGCAGTGCTCATTTTGACAGAAAATAGCTATTGAACTTGGCTTTTTTCCTCACTGAGGTCCTTTGCTAAAACACAACAAACAAACAAAAATCACTTTTTAGCCCTCAAGCTGGTAAATTAAAGAAAAACATGTTTTTGTATAGAAAATGCAAAGAATCATACAGAAGGGTATGCTGCGTATAAAGGTAAGTGCTTTTGCACCTTTCTGACACAGCACATGCCCAAAAGAGGCATCGTTAAGCCATATCTTCCCCTGTTCCCTTTGCTTCCCCCAGCACGGGCAGGATTTGCTGCTGCTGCTGCTGCCCGCGGTCTCCTCGGGGCACCCCGCACTGGCAGAGCCCGGCTGCTCCTTCCACGGACACTCGGTTCCCTCTCCGGCCGCCCCTGCAGGATGTTTGATCGTCACTGACAGCTGCCCTGCCGCTCTCAGAAGCGCCAGGGGGGAGAGCCGAGGGGCAGAGGACTTCCAGATGCAAAGCCATTTCCATAAACGATGGCCACAAATCCTGCCTCTGCAGAGACCCACGGGCGGCGCGGCACTCACGGAACGAACAGAGCATCCGTGTGAGGAAACCAGCACGCGCTTGTTTATCAGCAATTTTGCATCTCAATTGCTTCCGTTAGAGATTAGATTTACCTTGTCACTGCTTTTGGTTGGGCATTTTCGGTTTTGTTCGTTTTGTTACTTTATGTCTATTTTTTTTTTTTAATACCCATTTTGTAAGAGTGCTCCCTGTTGAAACCACGTGTTTTCTAGAAGAAATCTTCCTGCTCATCAGACAGCACCTAGTCAGGTATTTTTAACAACCCAGGTCCCCCTACTTTGGGAAACACTCTGAAGGAAAAATCCAGCATAACTAAGATGAATGGGGCTGCATAAAGATGTTTCAGTTATATGAGGTACATCCCACCCCTCTGAGCCATATTTAGACCTCACAATTATTCTTAAAGAGAGAAATGGACAGAAAAATTTGAGTTGGTTTTGCTGCGGGGTTTTCCCTTTGTTTCTAAGAGATCAAATGAGAAGACTCATCAGGAGGCTTCCCTGAGAGCTCTTCAAAGCTGGACATGGATGGTCCATGAGGAGCTGCTCCATAGGAAACAGCAGGAAGTGTCTGCTTTTTTTTTAGGTGTCCTGGAGTAGGTCAGATACGCTCTACCCTATTGCTACATTTGTTTCAACCCATTTCAAATGGCATGGCACTTCTTTGCAGTCTTGCCCTTAAAGAAGGCAAATCCCTGCACAGTCTCAGAACAGCAGCCAGTGATGGGGAGGGCAGAAAAGAGAAGTGGAATTAAGAGTGATTTTACCAGGCTTTAGGAGTGGTGTTAGTCAAACTACTGGATATTTATGGCAGCACGAAGGAGCCGGAGGTAAACCACAATCCTGTGATGCATGTCCTGCAGGGTCAAACATGGATCTGCCTTGACTTCCTCAAGATTCTTTGGGACAAGGGAAAAAGTCAGTCATGTTACAGATCCTATGGCCAGTTCTTTTAGATAATATTTCCTGAGCTCAATTATTAATTCTTAAAAATACACCTCAATTATTCTATTAAAATGTATATTGACTGAATCAGTATCCAGGAGCATGCTGGGGACAATCTGTCCCGTACACTAAGATTATTTGTTCACTGTTGTTTATTTTCCATTATTACCAATAATTTACCCATCAAACAGCAGATAAATACAAGCATTTGTTTGAAATAAATATTATTTAAATTTTAGACAGCTTAACAGGAAAAAAGTGCAGGATTAAAACTATATTCACTAACCTCCAAGAAGAGAAGTTCAAGGCTTTTGGGTGTTTAATGAATTAAGCCTTGGATTGTTGTTAAACATGATTTTTAGCCACACTGAAAATTGTTTCTTGGTAATAACAGGTTTTGAACAAAATGTGCTTTTTTCCTTTTCTGCCTCTCATCAACAGTTATTTTGTTTCTCTTTTCTCCCCAGCTGCTCATGTTATTACTTGCTTAATTTTTCCTGTTTCTCTTTCGATCTTCCCTCCCTCCAGGTGTTTCAATGCTAGATTTCAACTATTCTATTTGTAGTAGATTTCTCTAGGAGGGGTTTGTTTCAATTGTATTGCTAGGTTTTATGTACTTATTGTTGCTGTTTCAAATAAAAACAATCTTATCAAATCATTATTATTCCTGTTAGAATAATATTCAGTTGGGGTTTTTTTGCATAAATATACATGGGATTAAAGTGTGGCTGAACACAGCTTCATTTTACAGTATAATATCCTTCTATTTATTGATTACCACCTCAAGTAAACATACCATCAGCTCACCAAAATCAATGTATAGTTGGAATTTATATTCAAGGAGAATTGCCTGGTAGCAAATAATTTTTCTCTCTCTGTACATGTAAGTTACAGACGATCTACAGACTGGAAACCATATTCAAGTTAAGTGTCAGAATAAAAACTGCACAAGGTACGTGACAAAGCTTCTTTCTATAAAACTTATTTCCTTCTGTAACGGTAGAAAATCCATTCAGTGACCAACCCTAGTGGTCCAGAAGAGCTTCTGTTACTGGAACAGTTCCACAAGTGAAGTCAGACACGGACTAAAATGAAACAACTAGCAATTGCTGTTAGAATGATAGGAATAACTATTTCCCATGCCAATGTGCTCTCTCAGATATATCAATAACCAACTGTTTATGTAGAAATAATCTGATTTTCTGTTATGCTTCCACTGTATTTTGCCACATTCTTGTGATGACATATTCACTAAAGAACAGCTAGAACTTAACATATTTCAGTGGTTAAAATATCATCTTACAGTATTTTGACATCAGTGAGAACAACAGGCACAAATGTCTGAACCTAGTTTGACTCTTTGTACATATAGATTGGGGAACTACACAGGGGTGGAGAAAGAACCTGAGCAGCATTAAATTTGTCTCCTTATACTGATTGTATATTTGTGTTGCAACAAATAAAATTTCACCAAAGTAAAAATGTAGCTGAGATTTAAGTTTGCTCTACCTCTGTTGTTTTTGTAGGCATTACTAAGGAAATTGATGAGCTTCCAGGTCCATAAAGGTCTATCAGTACCAGCCTGATAATTTCTCCATAAGGTTTTTCAGCTCCTTTTATTGTGTTCCTGTGCAAACGCAGAGGAATAAGAGTCTGTGAAAAGTTAGTCCCAAAAGCAGTCTTTAGTTACAGTGCCTTAAATTGACTGAAGATACAATAGATATCTGCTGCAGCTGGACTACGTGGATCTTTAAAACTGCATCAAATGTTCCGTGTCTGCACACCAGTTCTACCCATCAGTTCTTAGTGCAGAGGGATTCACACGCACTCACACAGCAACAGAAACAGTAGGAAAACCTGCTTGCCTGAAAAACCCAGCTTCAGTAGAGGAATCCCCTCGTGGTCTGCCGTGGGGCTTCCTCCTCTGGGGAAACAAACTGCCATTATCCTACCTGGGATTCAAATCAAAATCAGATTACACGCTCACCATATGCAATGCTCAATCTTTTCTCCTCTGCAAGCATTTATAAGACACAGGGTATCCTTTACCAAAGAAGAGAACATGTAATGATAACATATTTATGAAACTTAAGTGGTTCAATTATTTTCATCCCAGTAGCTTTGAGAGAGGTAGAAGAATGAAACTCCACGAAATGATATAACTCAGAGGAATTATTACAATGCTTGTGCATTACTACTAATTCCACCCTATTAGATGATACTATATCTTTTCATAATGAAGATTAAATGCAGCAGAAACCATATAATGGCAGAACTGCTGTAGATCAAATTGAGTCTACCATAAGAAAAATGATCACTGATCCCAAGACATTATGGAATAGTAAACTTAAATTGTGCCGCTTTTCAAGTTTATGTGACTATGATTATTTAATTTTCCTTTGTGCGTGCTCAAGTATAGCTGTTATGCGACTACACATGAGAGAACCTGAAATTAATTTGTCTGTATAAGATCAGTGACTGTACAAATTCTTATGAAAACTAACATGCCATGACAATAGTAATTTTGATAAAATTACAGCAAGAACTGCAATTCTCTGCCATCTGGCTGTCTCATCATAACTACTTTGATGTGCTTTTTATTACTTATTTACTTACTTCAACTACTTTAGCAGTTGTTTCAGAGCTTAGAGACGTTAACTGCAGAACAATATTAAAGAAACAGCATTGCCAAAGCTTAACATTAATTCCTTACAGAAGTCTAAAACAATTTACAACCATCTTTAATTAAAGCCCTAAAAATAATAGATCTACTCTATAACAGTTCTAATTTATGAGGCAGACACATTCTCTATTTCATATTTTAAAATTCAAATATGTATCAGGTTTCAGACTAGTCTGATTAGTTTATTCAAAAGTCTGAATAAACTGCAAGACTCCTTTCATCTTCCTAAATAGAACCTTTCAATTACTTTCGGAATTGAGTTACATGTTTACTTAATATATGAACACAATTAACAGACTAAAAGAGAAGTATATCTAGGTACATTTTTATAAATAAGGAACCCATTTGCTTGAGGTCAGGGTATCAGTACTGTGCATTTCTAATTCAATCATATTTATTCCAAGGCAAATCATCTCTTTGGTGACTTCTTATGAATACTAACTAGCCACCATAATTTCTTTACTTTATAAGGGTTGGAGAATGGTGGAGAAGGTCAAATACTGCCTTTATGTTACCACTGCAAATTTGTTTGCTTGGTAAAAGTCCTGATCTGAAAAGACAGAACTTTTGTGATTTGGTACTGTAACCTTTCAGATTCAGATTTCTGAGATAAACCCCGGCATGTCCAAAGCTCAAAGAATCTTTGCTTTTTTTCCAGGAGATATGGATATTTTCCACATCCCTTAGAGAATTGCCAGATCATAGTATGCAATATGGTTCCAAATGTGTGCACACGAGGTATCATCTACTACGTGATAATTTAGCACATGTGGATTTTATAGAAATGTTGAACTTCTGAAGCCCAAGGCTGAACAAAAGATATTACAGAGCACACAACTACCGAGAGCCACACCACGTGCCTGAGAGAGACGTCCCAATGCCCCTTGAGCTCAGGAAGGCTTGGGACCACGACCACTTTCCAGGGGAGCCTGTTCTAGGCTATGAGGGGTGAAATCCTGCCCCCACAAAAGGCACCTCAAGCTAACCCGCATCGGTCTGGTTTGGCTTGCACCCATGAACCCCTAAAGTCCACTTCCACTTTGAAGGGGTGGCCAAACCCTCTCCTGGTGTAAAGTGCCTACTCACTGAATTAGTTGAGCTCAGTGAAACTGAAGGAATTAATGCCACGTTAGAGTTCAAATCTGCATCTTGGGGCCAGGGCAAAGAACTGGAGTGGTGGAACTCCACTAACAATGCTGTATTTCACCTTCTGTGAGCTCTAAACTCGCTGGGAATTAAATTAAAAAAAAAAAAAAAAAAAAAGACAAAACAACAAAATCACCAAACACAACAGATAGAGCTGCCATCAGAAACTCCTTGCAGATGGTATAAAATAGCTTAACTACAATTCACTGGGAGCTAATTTCAGTCAATGGTAATACACGCTGGGTAGAAAATTAGTGTCAAACAACAAAATGGCATGATTTTTTAAAAGCATTTGGATTCAAATTTCAAATAATCTCTATTAATCAGCATTCAAGTTTCCAGATTCAAATCTCCCCCACAGAATTACACAGTACCAGCTATTTTTTCAGTTTTAACAAAAAATACAGAGGATGTTGAACATTATTGTTAGACTGTAATAATTAGAGCAGTGAAACATATGGCTCTATAATACAGCCAGATATTTATGTAGTGACTGGACAGATACAGCATTTTGCTAATTGTTTGCTTATCTGAGTTGCTTTTCTCTGCTGAGCAGAGTGGAATGCTTCTGCACAGAGGTTTTCCTTTTATTCTGTATTTGATCCCTCCCTAGATTTGCTAGCAGACACCTGCCTGAATAGGCCATGGCACCAAAACTTTGGAGACGGAACATGATATTCAGATTTGTTTCCCTGTGTCTGTGTACTTATTTTTGTAAAAGGTTTTTTTACTTTTTAATCCAAAGACCCAAAAATTAAAAGGATATCAATCGCACCATATCAGACAATCTGCACATTTATCTTGGAGACGAAAAAATAGACTCATTGCAAAAATACTTCTCAAAAGCACCAGAGTTACTGCTTTTGTAACACCCTGTACGAAGATTTAAGCAGCACACCTGGATTATATTTTTATTGTGCTTTCAGACTTCACAGATAAACAAGTTGAAACAGGCAGTAATGGAGATAGTCTGTACATCTAAGATGTTAAACCACAGTTTGCATCTGCATAGAGTTAAAACTGCAATATTGTTAATTGCACAGGGTTTCCAAAGGTTGAGAATTTTTTTTTTTTTTTTTTTGATCAGAAGGTGAATAGCTTTTGGAAAGAATAATGATTTATTTTTAAAAACTTGAGTACTAGTAAGAGTCAAGCAGTTGGTTTCATAAAACTGGAGAGAGGTACTTGACATTAAAAAAAAACTGAAAAATTTTTGCTTTCTATTACTGCCAAATTAGAGAGCTTTCTGATTTACTTTGTGCTACCACACATTCCTAAACTTGACCTGTGTTTATAACAGCCAGAATAAATAACATGCACAGAAAAAAATGCTAAATGCAGGGGCCAATTAAAGGAACTAACAACAATTTTATCTGTAACTTTCTAAGACCTTTTGAATATAATACATTCTACATTAATCTTTAACACCACTATAGTTATTCCATATTGAAACAGTATTCTCCAGTCCATGGCTTAAGTAAAATCTCTATTGGGCTTTAATTTTCCTCCAAGAAAACTGCAGAAGGATAAATACTTTTTCGTTAGAAAGCCAAAAATATTCTAACTCTAAATAAAATTAATTATTTCCAATGTGAGTTTTTGCTATGAAAGTAATAATTACACAGCAAAAACATCCAAACAATTATCCTGGGACAAAACTATGACTTGGGAGATAATGGATAGAGCCAGCAGGGACTAAAATGTGCAGCATTTCCTGGTCATTTATTCACTGGAAGATTTGAAAATCAGTTTATTCATGGGAGAAAAATAACCTATTGCCACCAGTCCTTGATCATAAAACACATAGAACTTTAAACTCTCAGAGCAATATTGAAAGAAAATAAATGTGCATCTAATCAGCTTTGCCCTTCATAGCAGGTATCACTTTGGCAATCAGGAGCACACTGTGGATAGCAAAAATAATGGGAAGACAATATTCTGAGTGGGGAAAAAAAAAGCCTACACACTTTGCAAAATACACAGAAAGACTGTAACCACAGGTGGCTATTTTTGCTGACCTAAAACAATTCCCTAAAACGGTGGCTGTGATGCAGCCGGAACACGAAGGGCATGTTTTCATTTTAACTTATGCATTCTTCTGGAATCCTGAGGTCTGAGTAAACTGCACCATCCCAAATAACCCTTCAAGATGCAAAGGCAAGCTCGCACTGACAATCCACAAAGAGGGTGCATGAAATGACTGCCTCTTAGTACTGAAATCCCAAAGAACCATTTCTCTTTACACGTCTGTATCAGGAATTTTATTCACTTCCACTTGAGAGAAACCTGACAAAATGAAGCAACCTTAGTGAACAGAATGGTAATTTTCATAAAATGCACAGTCAAACTGGTAAAGGCAAAATCATCTAAATTCTCCAATTTTTGCTTCAATTTGAAATAAAATAATGTGAAATACAGTCATTGTGGGTTTCTTATAATAAGCCACATTTTACATGTACTAACACCAATAAGTAATGTATATGAATTTGCTGGCAATTTTGAACTGCTTGTCTTTCATAGGATTTCTTGTGGCTATTTACATTTTCACTCAGTGAAAATCAATTACCTTCCTGCAATAAGCCTCATTTGCTACCTTTGAGTATAATAGAAACACCATTAGGATGATGACATTACCCAAAAGAAGGGCACCACGCAGTTGGTAGACATAAATTAAGGACCCTTTCACATATGCATTAGAAATACTGCTGTGACTGAAATATGCATAAAATCTGTATCTATTAGAGCTATTAGCGTGTGCCGGTGATGATTTTGAAGGAGGAGGGGGAGATTGTGATCTACTACTTCGACAAAATTATGTATTTCCTTTTTTTTTTTTTTTTTTTTCTCAGGATGTGCCACTGATGCAATAAGCAGAGGCCCCCAGCTGAGCTGCATTTGGAAATGCCACTGAGCATGGCGTGCGCGCTTCACTTGGCTTCGCCGGAGCCGGGCTCTGTCAGAGGCACAGCGAGCGCGGGCGCGCCCGGCCGCTCCTCCTCCCGCCCTGACCTCCGCTGCTCCGCGGATGTACGCCTGGCTGCGGGCCGCGCTCATGTGGAAAACAGCTCCTGCAGATCAATTCATGGGATTTAGGGACATTTAACTTCCATCAGGGCCGCAGCATCTTATTGATATGTGGAGACTAACTTATTACGGAACGCTAATGGGACTAACGCAAAGGGCTTTGTGTTTGCTTGGGGGGAAGAAACTAATTTAGAGATTCCTCCCTTGGAGTCTGTTAAGCAGAGGAAGCTACTTCTGAACGCAGTTATTTTTACCTGGGTTCTTATGAGCTTAAGCAAAACGAAATTATAACACAGTATGATGATGTATTATGTATTAATAGTGTAAAATGTAATTCCCTCCCTCCTGCTTCCGTACTCATTTGACATACCAATGAGCCCATTAGGAATAAGGGAAATATTGGGATGCTGTTTCTCTTACGGAAGGATTGCTGGTCATATTTGTCACGTGGTTTTTAACAGGAAAGCTTATTTCTCTTGTAGACACACCAAAAACTACTTAGTTTTACCAGTACTCAGGAGAAAGGCAGGTTTTAAGACTGCTCTCACAACTCAAAAGTCAGGATAATCTGAGTCTTACAGCAGGCGTTCTGCTGACAGCGCTATGAATGGAGAGTTAAATCCACCAAATGCCCAACATAAATGTATGAAAAATTGCCATACTACCAAAGACAGAAGTATTTAATATGCAGAAGGGTGATCCAGGACTTTTGACACTGCATAATGAAAAGCCACATCAGCCATACAACAGGAGTAATAACATGGGGCTCCTCTGCCTTATAAATTAGTCAGAAAAAGGTGCGTGGGCAAAGGCGAATGAAGGAGAGAGGAGTCAGATCTGGGCACTTCTGTCTGCAGTTCCAAGTTCCCTTTTTCGAGCCTCCTTCTCCACTGCAGCTCTGTACCCTGACAGATCAGAGACAGTCCTACTGTGAGCGCTTGGTGCTGAGCAAACGGTGTCATCAAACAAAGTCTCCCTACAAACCAAACTTAGCCAGCTGCACAAAGGTTTTACTATATTTGAAAAAATCTGTGCAGGGTAAAGCCCATAGATCAATAGTAGAGTTAGCAAGATTTTTCAGATTGCTAATAGTGAAAAAACGATTATCCTAGAATCCAACCTATTTATACTATTATTTTCACAAAATTGCCATTAAATCCTGACCACACTGGAATAAAATGAACATGGAATATTTCCTAGGTAATTTCGCTTCTAATTTATTCCTTTTTTTCTGTTAGGCACAAAAATGATGTCCATATATGTTTGCTATGCATGATTTCCGAATATGCTTGACGAGAATAAGGTGTTACTGAGTTCTTAAGGAAAATGTAGTAAGGAACCAACCTTTTCTATTTTTTTTTCCTAGAGGAAAAAGACTAAATGGATGAAAAAGTAATCTTACATTCTCTACTTACAATGTTATCTATTTACATTAAAAATTCTGATTGGCAGAGGAATGCTCAAATCTCTTTGGGCATTTCTATTGCCACAACGTACAGTAGAAAATATGCAGAATGGATGCGCCTTCAGATTAATCAGTTAGACACTATACATTTCATAAGGATAAAGGTCATAACAGCTGAGCAAATAATTTCCATCAACATTTTAAATAAGATTATAGGATACATAGAATTTTCATTCAAACTAGCTGGGCAGAATCTGTGCACAGTATTGTGGCATTGCAGGAAATTACCTCTCTGAATGAAGAAAACACTACAGTGGAAAATACAGAAGTTCTTTAAATAAAAAGCAAACAAAACCACCCACTTAAACATTACATGCTTTTTCCACTATCTTGAGGAGAGGTAATTCTAAAGACCTGTTTCATTTTAAGGACACATACAAATGTTACATCTATTCAAACCCTAAATGAGTTTTTTGAACATATTTGATCTTTTCTTAAAACGTATCTATAGAATCCTTTAGAAAAGATATTTAAGCAAAATGTGAAAGGAATGTCTTCTCAGAAGTCAGTGTAAGAAATTAGTACGAATTTGGAATTCCAATAAAATTTACTATTTACTGCAAATTTATGTATCTAAGTAAAAAACTACAAAGAGCACTAAATATATTTCCTTTCTTCCTCAGATAATTACATTGTTCTGATCTTTATTATGTAAATATATGTGAAGAGAAACATTTCTTGTTTTCTGCTTAAGGTGTTCTTTTGCATCTAATTATTAGTAGTGCTTAATAAAGTATTTGATAAATGCCTTAATTAAATAACCGATGCATCTCAACCTTGAAATTACATAATCTAGCTAGTAATCATCATTTTTCTTGTGAAAATTCATCTCTGTATTGGAAACCATGACCTGGTGAAATTGATGCATTTCCTTCCCTGCTTCTCCTTCATCCCAAACATCCCGTTCTCTAAAGTAGGGGAGAACAAGTAAAAATTCTGGCAGATTATGAAATAAACATTCTGAGGAAACACTTGTTCTATCACAAATATATTGCAAAGTCCAAAATAAGTATGTTTGACACTAAAATCAGGGAATAAGGCAGGAAAAGCCTCAGGAATTTAATCTGTCCAAAGAATTCGGAAGAAGAAAATACGTCTTACTAGACTTACCCTAATTTAAAGCTATTGGAAGTGTTTAAGTGTCTGGCATTATTTGAGTGTTTAGTGTCACTTCCTGCTGAATGGGAGACAAAGAGAACAGAAAATGGAAAGGGACTCATCCTTCTCCACCTCACTGCCACTTTTCAATTTCAATCAGAAGCTGTGCCCAGTCCTTTGAGCTCAGCCAAGCTACCCCACAGAACAAAGGTAAAATGCAAAAGCAGTCTTGATGCAAGCATCCACTGTTGCAGCAATGCTGGGATCCCCCAAGAACCAGATTCAGCACCTTCATGACTGCTCTGCAGTACCAGACAAGTTTAGAGCACAAAGAAAAAGACTGAGGTCTCAGGGCTTAATTTTATGGCACTAAATTCCTGCAGTGTCCGTAAGTCGATGTAAAGTGTCATCTACAATCTACGAAAAATGAATATTTTGGAAAATAAAACCATGCAATTAAAGTTAACTGAGGAAAATAAGGCTGAACGTGAATTCAAACCTTCAGCACTTTTGTTTTATACAATGGATTTTCATCTTACTCATCTGTACTAAGAAAAATTCTTCCCAGTGATTTAAAAGACACCAGTGATAAGTTTAGTCTAGATGCTTTGATAACTCAAATATTGCTTCTTAAACTGATGTTTTATTATTTTTCTGGCACTTTGGATGTGCTGGAGGATTCAGATTCCAGGAAATTGCCCTGATAGTCCTGTAAATCTGCAACTGCTCAGTTTGACTAAAGTATTTCCAAACCCCAGCACTCCAGCAGTCTCTTTGAGAGGCATAAAATAGAAAGGAGTGCTTTCTGCAATCTCATACTACCCCTCTCCTAGCTTCCTTTGAACACCTCTGCATATCACAGCCATCAGTTTTAGTTTAGCAAGATGGTGCAGAAATACTTCTGCAATATTTACCAAACTTTATCTTTATTAGACCAAATCTTCGTACACAAAGGGTAAAAAAACCCCAAAACCAGGTTCTTTGCTAAGGCTTATGCTTCCTTCAAATACTACATTTCTGTGTTTTCTACAGCTTTTGTAATTATTTAACTCCTCTTACGTGCTGAAAAACCAGAATATGTTGCAATAAAAGATGGTCCAATGGAAGTCTCACCTGCAAAACGAATCAGTGTCAGGACAGCAGATCATAGTTTGGATATTTTTTAAAAAGAAGCATTGAACAAAAATGAAAACATCCCTATGCCACTGTTAAATCCATGAACAGAAGCAGTTCTGGTTGTTGCCATATGAAAAAGAATGTAGAGGAAAACTAGAAGAGTAAAGAGACACAACAAGAGGTGTGCAGTGCTTTCCTAAGAAAATGAGTAGAGTATAATTCTTCAGCTGGGAATGAGAAAGCAGGGAGTATGATGGCAGTGGATGAGCATGCAGAAGGGACTAAGGGATGACTGCCTGGCTGTTCACTGTGTATTTCAATTTAAGAAGTAGCAGCTCATCAGATGGAGCAAGCTGTTACAGGTTTCAGAACAAAGAAAGGAACAAGTGCCTAATTAACCTGTGGAATAACTTGACATACAATGCTGCAGCTACTAAAGGATCACGATTTTTGAACAAAGTCACAGTGGGCTTTTAAATTTCTTATGCTAATAAATCCTTGTAATGTTTTGTTTCAACAATATGAAGCACATTGAAATACGTATGTTCCAACACACGCAACTGCGGTATTCCTTTGAATTATTTCTGTTGTGGATCCACTATGCATTAAGCAAAATGTTTTTTAAAAATTCTTTTTAATGGACTGGAATAATCATAATTGTCACCGTGAAGAGACACCACCACCCCCCCTCAAAGATCCAAACACATTATCTTCATCTGCCTCAAAACATATGTATAGACTGTAGTTCAAGACACTGTCATGGTACAGTTATCTCACATTCAGGGTACTAATAGGATGATGGTACTTGTTCCTGGGTCAGTGAACAAGCCAAAGCTGCCTAAAGTCAGACTTGAGCTTTGAGAGAAAAGAAAGAGGGGTTTGGCTTTTTTTTTTTTTGTTAAGCAGAGGAAAATATAAAGAATTGGTTGGATTTTGCTGGTTCCAGACTGTTTCATCTTTGCGTGCGCTCTGCTTTCTGCCCCAGCATAGCTGTGCTGGTAATATTCTTGCCTTCAGGCCAGAAGGTCGGGGGTTGAAGGACAACATAAAGACTTAGGCTCTAATTCAGTGATGACACAGAGCCACAGTGCTCGTAGGGGAAGAGCAACCACACTGTCAAAGGTGTCTTCTTTGGATGAAACACTGAATAGAGGTCCCTACTGGCAAAGTCAAATGAAAAGGAATAAAAGCTCCACTGCGAAAAATGTATTCTAAAAATGACTGCCACAGAGTTCAAAAAGAAAGCTAAAGTTCTGATAGTTTTCTTATTTAGCTAACAATTTTTTTTTACATCCATCTTTCAATATTTCTGGAGGTGTGGCAAAATAAAAATATTTCTATTTTCAGTTTCATTATCAATTCATATTAGTATAATTAGACTACAAAATCTCTATCTTATTTAAATTGATATCGCTTTGATTAATAAAAATTAAGCTATATAACCAAGTAAAAAGCAATTTGTATGCTTTTTTTGGAAACAGATTAGAATGGAGTCTTAGTTGTCCCATTTTAAAATTTTTAATTTACCATCTTCATGTTGGCAATGGGTTATTGCTGCCAAGAGTTTCTGCCGGTAAGAAAATGAAACAACCATTTTCAAAGTGTGATAAAAATATTTTAAAAATCGATAATTCAGTGAGCACTAAACAAGGAACAAAGCTTTATCTGAAAGCAAACAATTAGAATTATTTTGAAGCTCATAATATTAAGCTGAAAGAAGAAAAAAAGGGGTGAAATAAATTAAGGGGAAAATGTACCAGTGATCATTCTTGCTGCATATTTTGGGAAAGACATGCAGTAGACAGAAGAAGGAGCAGCGCTTGACAGTTCAAGGGGAACTTCAATAGTAGGATGTAGAAGACAAAATGTGAACAGGAAAAAAGTCAGAATAAAAATTAATCTGATCACCAGAAACTGTGAGATTTGTGCCACTTACAGGGGTAACTCTTCTAAAGCTTGAATCTCAATTTTCTGTTTCCTGGAGAGTTTACAGTCCTCTTCAGGTGCCATACTGATAATCTGGAAACACCCCACTGCTGCTGTCTTTAATGAGATATTTCAGGGATTTTTATCAAGTGGAAAGTGTTCCAAAGACATGAATAGAAGTTACATCCTATTAAATGTTCACTTCCCCATATATACCAGAAAACCTTGGAAGTGAGTGACCAGATTGAAAAATCTGGGTTAGACGGTTATAAATCTCTTAAATCCTTGCTTGCTTACAGCGATGTGTGGGCCTGCAGAGGCACTTTCCTTTGGTAGGGGCTTGCAAATTCTGGTCCCCGTGCTATTGGCTCTGAAGTGCCAGCATACAGGGACTCAGCAGCTGGCTCTGCAGGATTCTGAGCGCTTCCAGGGAGGCTTCTGGTTGTGGAGTTTTTTGTTCATTTGTTTCTCCCCTGATCAAGCCAGCTCTGGTGACAAATGTTCACAGGCTTGGCACTTTCTGTATGCAGTTTCACCCATATGCTCAGAAATGCCAGCACCTATACACACTTATTTATTTTGATAGCCAACTTTGTAAATGGGTGAATTCTTTACTATTGAGCTCTTGGACAATTTTATTTCTAAAAATACCGCACTAAATTTTAAATAAAATTCCATACTCTAGCAATCAAATAAAAGTGCATCTGAAAGCACAGTTTAACTTTAATACATTTATAAACAGCTGTAATGATACTGGTCAACAACACCAACAACAAAAAAGGAAGGTTGAAATCCCTAAAGTTGGGGAAAACCTGATATTATTTTATAGAAGAAAAAAAACCCTCATATTTTTTATTCCTAACTTCATTCCATGTATCTGTGGCAAATTCTTAAAGATCGGAAAGTAAAGATATCAGTAAAAAATTAAATCTACCCACTGACTTTATAATTTCTGAGTGGTTTTATGTGGAAAACTGTTCTGTGCAGTACTGTGACTCAACATGTGGTTACCACCAGACAATGCCACGCACAGCTCTCTACCTGCTCTACCACAAACAGTGACCCCTGTGAGCTGCAAGTCCAACTCTACACTCCAGAGTTCTGCCAGCAGTCAACCACTCTAAATTAAGGAAAGCAGACCTTTGATAGACAGACCAGCATTGAAATTAAAGCAGAAATTATGCTTTCATCAGCATAGTTTTCTTCTTGAGTGTGGAGGGAAATAAAGAAAGGACTATTATGTTGACACAAACCTTAAGTGAGTTGCAATAAAGGTGTTTGCACTAGGAATACTCTCCTAGTAGGTACAGTTCTCTCATAGGAAGCAATAGACAGAAAAACAAGATGTGCTAAGGCCAAAGTTTATGTTAACAGAAAAGAAATCCAGTTAATCTAAAGATGTTATTGAATGGCATTACAACAACAAAATATTGGCCCAGGCCTATTAAAAACACCTGCAGTGTTTTTAATAAGAGGTGGCACAAGTATTTACCAGCCCTTACCATTTACCATTCACTTTGGATATCACACAAATGTTTAAGACCTTACATTGTTCTATGGAAAACTCATTAAAGCTGTTCATAAGGGTGTTGACACCACTTCAGAGTACAGAATTTTGGATCCTACATGTTCCAAGCGTGTTTGGAAACCTGAGATAAGCTTGATTTAAAAAAAAAACACTTTCTGTTAAAGATCTAAAATACCAGAATTGCTTCTCAAACGAACTTACAGTGTAAAAGAAAAAGCACGTGAGTTGGAGTGCAAAGAAAAAGGGGGTTAGAGTATTTCAGAATGCAAACTTTTTCCTGGTGAGCACCCTTGGAATGAAGTGCAAGAATCCCCTGGAACTGAGGTGAGCCAAGGTAATGCAAGGAATTTAGAAAGGGGCATTCCTCATTAAACAGGCTTGCAAAGTAACCACGTACAACTAAACTAAGCTTCACCGTTGCATCAAGTGGGATCAATTCCTATCAAAAATATGGGAAAGGTGCAAACCTGTGTAGCACAAAGGGAGTGATGGGAGTAAATTGAGCAGACAATATTTTTTGGCTGAATGTCAGAAAAAATATTCCTAACAGAGAAGATGACTATTATACTGCAGAAAAGACACCCCCAAGGGAAGTGATAGAAGTCTCATTCCTTCAGTCCTTTAAAAAGGAATTAGGTAATGCAGAAGATACTGTAGAAAGCAGTCCTGTGCTTTTCAAATGATTTTAATATGACTGTTCCATCTTT
Source organism: Oriolus oriolus (assembly GCA_013400235.1). Taxonomy (NCBI): domain Eukaryota; kingdom Metazoa; phylum Chordata; class Aves; order Passeriformes; family Corvidae; genus Oriolus; species Oriolus oriolus. The sequence goes on from VXBT01013922.1 coordinate 169,873, forward strand.
CTCATCTCTAATTTCTGTCATTTTAAGAATATGTCTGGAGGAGCATAGACCCCACATAGGAAGGAGGGAAATCTCAGCATGCCACTGGTTTCCCTCCCTGCTCACCTGTTCCTTGCCATTCACACCCTTTTCCATCATCTGCAGATGGCTGGAGGAGCAGGGGGCAATCACAGATTACACAATTACGAATTAATCTCTATTTTTGTTGCAGAAGCCTTGAGTTGTGCTCCAACAGCACAGAACTAAATTTCTTGTCTTTGGGAGTAGGAAGCTTGGTTGTGCATCTGTCAGTTTTGTCTTTGTCAGGGTGTTTGTGGGGGTTATGCTCAGTACAACAATATAAGTGAGTAAAACAGCATTTCTCAATTGTAATATCCCAAGACTTTTCACTGACACGAGTATTACCGGCATGAAGCCTTCTTATAAAATTCTTTTGTCGCATACTGCATTACAAACCTATCAGATTCTCTCCATTTCAGTCACTGACACATTTTCTAACCTTTTTTCACTTTAAGTCTCAGAGTTTTCACATACCATCAAAAAAAGAAAGAAAACACCCACCAAAAAACTAAAGCCAGCCACATTCCATCTGTTGCATTTAAAAGCTTTATCTCAAAAGAGATTCAGCCCAGTTCCTCAGACACAGCTTCACTGTCACTTCCAGATACACATACTTTTAGCAAGAAACAAGGGTGATGTCACTCTTGTTCAAGCTAAAATCAACTACATTTCCCTGTAATTTTGGATAAATTCTCATATTTTACCTTCATCAATTAAATTATATATTGGTAATGAGATATGATTACTTCAATATATAAGCTAAGAATAAACACACTTCTCTCTCTCTCGTATCACTTTACCCAGAAATAAAACGTTATTTTGAAAAATAAAACCAAACCCAAACATACAGAAAACACCCCAAATCCAGAAAAACAGCTCACAAACAAATAGAAACTTTAAAAAATCCCCTCAGGAGAGTGTTTGTGCACTGCTAAGTTTGTTTACTATTTAGTTATTTTGTATCCTGTACATCCCATCCTTCTTCATACTTAAATCCCTTCAGTATTTTCTATGCTCTCTCTATATCTTTGGGTGAGGTTGTGTTGTTTCAGGGGTTTTTTTAATTGAAGAGTTCCTTTAAATGCAAGTAAATAATTTGGTGTTGCTGTTACTGGGTAATGAATTGTCACAAATCCCAGAACGGGGTGAGGATGGAAACCCCAGTCCTGCAACCTGACTGGCACAGGCTGAGAGGGTGCAACTCGCCTCAGACAAGAGCATGGTGAGATTGTTTGTGAGCATCATTCTCTTCCACAGTCACCAAAGCAAAAATAGCACATCCCTTTCAATTCCGACGGATCAGTAAGGATTCAACAGTGCCTTGGTTTATACCTGACTGGGAAACTGGTTTTTTTTCCCTGTCTGTCTCCTATTCCAACACGTTAAGCATTAAAAATGCAGCAACCCTTGCTAGCCATAGTTCTGTTGTCAGTGACTCAGTTCCTGCTGTGGCCTTGCTTATTCAAGTTCATTAACTCACTCAGTTTGCTTTCATTATCAGCTGATAATAAGCACTTGATAAATAGATGAACCTGGATGCAGGTAGGTCTATGTTTTCAAGTACAATTTACCTATAAAAGCCGACTTTAAAAAAAAAAATTGCCTGTTTGAAGCTAATTTGAAAGAAAAGTAGATTATTTCATACTATTTAAGGAAATTACCTCTGAACTAATTAATTGCTAATTACTAACTGAATAATTGTGAACATGATTGGACTTTGTACAGAACTATGATGGAAAATAGCTTGAAGGTTGAAAAATCTTTGGAGGTTAAAAAATTGGACTGCTACTTTATCAAGTCATAATTTATTTCATGTAGACTTATACATTTGTCTATGGAGGAATTGTATCCTGCAAAAATACAAAAAACTGCCATTGAAAGATATTTGACCTTGTGAAATTTTTGAAATTTTTATGGTACCGCAGATTCTATCTTCATGATTTTTTTAATACAGGAAATGTTTTCAGTTAGCATTTTATATGAAAAAATAAATTTGTACATTATGTAGAAATGTGCCCAATTCTTGTGAAAAAATGAGCGTCAAAAATTTTTCATTGAAAATTTTCATCATCGTTTTATCCTTCAAAATTGACTGATCAAAGAGGCTGTTGTTGCACTTTCTTGGGAATTTAAGACTGATTTACGCTTTTCAAAAAGCTGATATTTTATAACCGGTGGTTAATTATGATTGTTCTAGTAAGATGACGATTGCAAAAAACTAAGTTTCTATGAGCAAGCGTCCAACCAGCAAATAAAAGTTGCATTTTCCCTTCAAATGCATTATCTATGTAACAATTTTAATCCATATTAAGTCATTCTGTTAAAATAGCTTGATTTTATTTCCAGAAGTCCATTGGACCTGCAACTCAAATGAATATTAAAAATCTCTGAAAAAGAAGGGATATGGTTTCCAAATAAAACTGTCAAAATGCATAAAATTTGGAGCCCACCACCTCTACAACTTTTCAATATGTATGAATACACCATTATTATTTCTTGAATAGTAGTTCAGCAAGAAAAATAATGCTTTAACCTAGCATAGCTGTCTTAAAGGCATACAGATATATGCAAATAAATACGATAGCAGGGAAATCTCTCTGCAAACAACAAGCAAGTTCTAAAATCTGATGGATGCTTCTCTGCAGCTCCATGGCTTCAACCAGTGTCTTTGGCATTAACCCCTCTTAAGAGAAGTAACAGATTTCAGTGAGATTGAAGCAAAGATTTTAGTGCCAGAGCTCTCATTTACTTCCACCAGAAACAATAATGTATCATTTCAGACTTTTGACAGTACATTCACCTTCCTCTCACAAATGTTTGCAGAGCTGAACAGCTGAATGCAGAGCTGTGGAACTGATGAGTTGTTTCATACACTACAGAGAAATGCCAGAAGCTGGAAGGCACCTTCAATGCTTCCCTGAGCTACATACGATGTGTTAGAGAATCGTGCTGTATTTGCACACCTCCTGTTCACCACAAGTCTTTGCACCACTTTTAAACAGGAATTGCACTGGTGATAAGCAAAAATGAAGCAACAGGATCCACAGTTTATGTGTATCCAATGCCTCCATCACCTCATAATTAGGCAAGAGACTGTGACCTGCATTCTGGAGCAGGTTGCATGCAGTTCTTCAGCCCTCAAAGGAATCAGTTCAGAAATCTGTGTCCTCAGAGGTAAATTATAAGTTTCTTTTTCCTTCCATGTGAACACTACCAAGGACAGCTTGAACTTGGGGCATGAATCAGCTAAAGAGAATAAGCAAAAAAATGTGTAAATACAAAAAGAAAACCTAAACTCCCCCAAACCTGCAGCAGTAAAACAATAGTACTAAAAAAGATTTCAGTTCCAGCACAATGTACTTTCAGTCCAGTGAGTACAGTCTTGAATATTCAACTCCTGCTAAGTAATTTGCACCAACCTGCTCCAAGCATATTAGAACTTAAAAGCAATAAGATAAAGCAACCATTCAAAAAACTTACACTTTTTTGGAACAGCTGTACACTTTTAAAGAAATTTTTTAGTCATTCAATTTTCAAAAGTCATGATTTCATGTTGTTCTTAACAATTTTCATTCACAAACCTGCTAAGAATCCCATTATGAGAGCAGGGATGCCTATATTTAACAGTCTCCTGGCTGAAAATGCTCATAATGTGAGCAAACTTTCCCAAGATTTAGCACTGCTGCACCAGAAAAGACATGCAGCTTTTGGTCAACCTGCACTAGTAATTGTTTCCTTTAACAGTAGGTAAGTGGGCAAGGTTGTTTGTTTGTTTTGTAATGTATCATTTAGCCACAAAAAGCTGCCTAGTTTCATTATACACTGGATTGTTTTAAATGTAATTACCATAAAACTCAATATTTCAATCGGAATAGTTAAGTATGGCAAAACATTAAGATGGAGGGGTATCAACAGACACTGAACACTGCTGCAAGTTATGCAGATAAGACAGAATGATTATATGAATACTGGCAACAGATCTTATATGGACACAGAGAATATTTTCATTTGCAATAACCCAACATTGTATTTTAATTTCATTTCTTGTCTTTAATGATACAAATGCCAAGTAAATCATTAAAAGAAATGTCAGCTCTATCAGTGGCAGCTGCTGTTACTACTGAAAAAGGAGGGGAAGTGTAGGAGCAGGGCAGCCAGCAAACCCCACAGCGGTCTGCAAAGTCACTAGTGGGAAAACAACAAAGGCCTTTCCATGCAACTAACACAGATGTGCCCATAGCCAAACTGTCAGAAGCAGTTAGGATGACAGCTACTCACAGTTCATTATTTCCTTCTCACAGGTCACTGGGTGACAAGCTGGGTCACCGTGCTTTGTCGGCTGCTACAAACTTCCCCACACCCCCTCAGCCCCCCAGTTCTGATGCCAGTTAAATAAAGGTAAGCTGCTCAAATTAGTACACTAATGTAAACAAAGGTCTTCAAGTGCTTTTTGAAAATGGGAATGCAATGTTTATTATACCTTCGTTTTCAGATGGATGTATGACATTTCCTCTCTGTGATGAGCGGGGAGCTGGATTTGTATCTGTAGCAGATACAGCTATTAGAATAATTTTGTCAAGATGTGACTAAAGCAGGTAATGAAAGCTAATTTGTCACCAATTCGAAGTTTTAACCTTTAGAACACTTACATGGCAGATACATCATGAAAAATCATTGCAATTCAGTGAAAAGATGTTCTTCTCAGAGAGGACTTTCCTGAAATAGAAATCTCAGGGGGTACTTAAGATTAATGCAGATTTCTAAAATGCAGAAAATACAATCTAAAGCACATTCTCCTTTTTTTGTGGAATGTTTATAAATAAATTTCTAAAATACTGCAGTAATGAATTAATGTTTCTAATATATCCTTATCTGTCTTCATGGAATAATCAATTCATAATTGATTATCATGTTTTGCCCATGTGGAATTTAAAATGAATGAACAGAGTATCAAGAATCAAGGACAAGCATTTGCTTAGCTGTAACAATGGAAGTGGGAGGACATTCTCATTTCCTTGGGGCTATTCCTTAGTCACTTTCCCTACACTAGCAAGACTTACAAAAATGTAACAACTGAATTTGTCCAAGTGATTCAGAAAAACTAAAATGAAACCGAGTGTCCCGGGTGGATCTGTCTCAGTATCAAATATGACAAGGTCATAAACATTCTGACTTGGATCCAAGAGTGCTTGTACCTAGCATGTGCTTAACTTGGAGTATACTGAAATGCAGGTCTGGAATAGAGACTAGGTATCCAGAAACTTGCGAAATCAAGCTTACTTATAGAAACAAAGTAATCCAATGAGTCATGAAACCAAAACTGCATTAAAACCGGTGATTAATTTTAGAGAGGTGACCAGTACCTTTTAAAAGGACAATTCCCAAACTGAATGTACTGCTGGAAGAGCACAAATCTGTTGCAGTTGCTACAAGAGCACTTTCTCTCTCCTAGTTGCCCCCAGCATGTCGCATCATAATAATGAGAGAAGTAATTTAAAACACTGCCAAAAGTTACCAGGCTTACATTTCCACAACACCTAAAACATGAAGTCATTATTTTGACCCAGCAAAGATAATAATATGTCCTTTGTTTATAAAAGTGTCCATTCCAAACTATTTTTGAGTGAAAGGAGGCAATGGATTAGCCATTTCCCACACACAATCAGTGAGAATAAGGATGGCAAGGAAATCAGTGGTCACTGGTTACTTAGCTAAGTCACTAGTTCTTATGCACTGAGGGAAGTACATAAATCACAATCACACAGCCCAATGCTCTACTCAACCTTATCCTAAAAGCCAAGACTTCTCGGCAGCTTGGATTCTCCATGTCTAGCAACTACCTTGTGTTGGATTTTGGTCTGTTTGGGGCAGTACTTGTCACTTTTTCCTCAGTGATATTTGCTGGAATGGAAAGTTTTTCACCTTTCACATGGAAACTCAGGGATTCAGTCAGGTAAATCAGAGATGAGGTCCACGTTTTTCTATCTTATAAGCATCATGTATCATGCAAAGTGTTAGAAGTGAGAGATGCATTAAGTAAACAACGTTGGAAAGAACACTCAATAAGGTCTCTGCAAAGATGCTAAGGACTTGCTAAGACCACTAAGGTAAGACACACGAAAAAAACCGCCCAAAACAAAGCAACTTTATTTCATTGTTATCTTTACGCACATCTTTATATATTGTTACTTCGACACACATCAAAGGAGAATGTACAACTTGCTGAACAATGTGCAGGTAAGAAAGAGACTGACTGGAGCCTTCAACCAGCAGAAATAAATAAGGAAAGAAGGTCTGAAAGTACAAAAATTATGCAAACAGACAGGCTTGCCATCTAATTAACTATCTTCTTTCAAACTTGAATCTTTTCATAGGGCGCTGCCCATCCCATCCTACCAAAAAACATTTTCTTTGGCTGTTGTGGCTCACTGTGAAAGTGTAACTGTTACTCAGAAACCAAACCAAACACTAAGGACATCTCTGAAATGCATATTCCTACAAAACTAAGCTGGAAAACAAAACGTTTAGGGCAGGACTCAACGGCCTAAAGGGAAACACTGGCAGGTATTTGAGGCTGTCAGTGTACCCAAAGGATCTGCATAGTTCCCACAAATCCATCACGGTACTGGCAGGAGGCTCGCAGCGCTCCAAAGCAGCTGGGTGCCTGGAGATACACCATTTAACACCTCAGAATTACTCTAAACACCTGTGTCTGGGCAGCTGAGTCTCCTCCCCTCCCTCTCAGCAAGCCGGAGTTTTACAAAAACCTACAAACCTGTTCAGCAGGGCCATTAACCAAAAGAGGTTCACAAGAACCAAGCTGAACTTTGGAGGAACAGCGATCAGAATCTTCACTTTATCAGCTCACGTAGCTGGAGCAGCTGAAGCAGTTCCAGAGCACAGGTGTGTTTTCCTCTACCACACGGTTCATACCTCATTTCTGCTTATGACAGTTTTTCATGCTATTTCGTAAAGGAAGGCAGAATTCTTTGCTATTTGGAAACTGAGCATCTTTTCAAATAACAGAACATAAAAAACTGTTTCCTAATCTCCTTTCAGTCGCTGAAAGGATTCTATGAACTACAGAGTGGGATGTGGCAGCTCTTAACAGAATACATTAGTACTTACCACAGTCTAGTGGAAAATTGCAGTAGAGAGAATTTAAATCACTTAGTACCTCCTGTAACAGAGGTAACTGCAGAAGTTTTGAATTATTTATAATTGCCATTTAATGCCAAATATTTCTGACAGAAAAATAATGCTATTTTGGTACTAAAATGTATTTTTCTATATTTAATTCAAGTCCAAGAAAATGCTCCAGGCTGCAGAAGTCCGCTTTTGGAAGATCTTGACTTCAGACAGCTTTCTAAATCAAATGTGTTTGTTCTGCAAGAAGAGATTTTTAGCTTAGTATTTATATCCTGTTATTTGAGACTAAAAGCACAGACATTTAGTTGAAAATTCATTTATTCCGTTATACTTAAGTGGAGTTAAATAATCTTTAGTGACCCTGACATCATATGACATATTTAAAGCATAAAAATTCATACTCAAAGCACAGAGGAGCAAATGATGGTGATTGAATCCTCACATTACTTTGCAGATGGCACCGTTTGAAAGAGTCAATATAGTCAATATTAGCATTGGTACTTGAGTTCACATTTTAAACATACAGGATTATTCACTAGTAGTTTAATCATTTATTTTTAAACAAAGCTTAAGAGTTATTTGATTCATCAAATAAAGATAAAACTACCCAAAATACAGGTAAGCTACCTCTACTTATGCAGTTCCCCAAAAGCTCCTGATAGCCAACACTTTCAAATACCTCAGTCATGTCACAATCTTCAGGCACGTTTTGAAAAACTTTTCAGATGCAAAAAAATGACATTATAAAGGAAACACCTGAAACCGTAGTCCTTGAAGGAGGAGCAGAGGGGCGAATCTGTGGGTTCTCTAAGGGCAATTCTTTCAAGGGAAGAGTTACAGTAACACAGGTGAACCAAATCCTCTTGTTGCTTGAATCATCTGCAAATTACTGTCATTAACTTACCACCAGTAGTAACAACAACATCAGAAGTTCAACTTTATTCCTAATGGCAAGTGATGTTTTGTGGTCCTTCATCTGAATGGAGCTCATTTTTAATATGTTGTGCTTTAAAAATACCCAAAACCTCAAAGGTAAATGCCATTTGTAAAAGACAGTTGCAGTTATCTAAAGAAAGACAAAGTATTCTGCCTGCCATAAATAGAAGCAATTAAGAACACTACTCTTTATCTTTTATTGAAATTAAAATACAGTCCCACACTGAAAGTGACTGTCACTTAGTATTTCGGCTCAGCATGACTTTCAGGTTTCTAACAAAACCTTTACCATTTAAATTTAAGTCTTGTGGCACAAAATATGTCATAATGTTGATACAAGTCCTATTTCTTCATGTAATTTGCACGATGTGAGGTTCGTAGATAAAAAATTTAAAAGTCAACTTGCAATTACTACCAAACACCATCCACATCAATCTTCAAAATAATAAAAAAAACCAAAGAAAAGAAGCACATAAATGTCACCCCTTTTCATTAATTTTGGTCAAAATCCCTGTTTGCTTATCAGCCAGAGGGTTTCTGAGATATTTCAATAATATCCAGGAAATCAATCTTACATGAAACTGAAGGAAAACATCTAATGTCATTGAACAATAAATATCAGTTCTGTCAGTGGCTTACCTTTGAGCTGAGGCCTTAGGATGTTTCTCTTCTAGTTTCCTCACCAGTGCCACTGTCAGCTGTGTAGTCTCCCCCAGGGGATCTGCAGGCATTAAATGGGCGTCCAAAGGTCCTGAAAGTTGTTTCTGATTGGGGTTGCTGACATTTTTTTGCAGAACCTAAGAGATGAAAGTACAACCATGTAATTTATATATTGCTAATTAAAATAATGTGTGTCTACTTTTCCAAGCAAGGCTGTTGATTAGCAGAAAATGTCAGAAATACAAATAGCTATGTCAAGATGCATCAAGAAGCACAAATCTAGAGACTTAGTGGGTTTTTTTTTTTTGTTTCTCTTCCTTCCTTGAATTTTTCCACGTAGAAAATAAGAAATTCCAAAAATTTGTCCTACATGGGCTATAAGCATAAACTGCTCTGAGACACAAATATAGTTAATTTTTTATTTCCTTATAATCCCATGTATAACTCTTATTTGCCTAATACATAAATATCTTATTAAATTAAAAAATCAAATAGGTTATTTTTTTAAGGAAATAAGCTGACTTCCACACTGATATTTCTCTTTTCAAAACGTGTTTTTGAAAGGACTGTCTCTGACCTGCCTCTGGCTTAATACTGTGACCTCTTCTGCTGAGCTGCTGTCTATCTCCTGATGAGCTGCAGACCAGGCCCCATGGTGAATACGGTTTTCTGTCTGGGTCACCTCCTCTCTTTCATTTAGTTCCTCTAGGTAGGTCAGGACAAACTCAGGGTAAGCCTGTAGGAAAGGACAAAGGCAGAGGAATAATGAAGGAAAACATCAGCTACATCAGCAGAATCACAACAGTCTAAACACCAGAGAACAATGGGAAAAGTGGCTGTTGATGTACCAATGTCACAGGAGCTCCTGCATGGACAGAACTTTGTGTTTCACAAGCTTTTCAAAGTCAGGGTTAAATAATGACCTTTTATGTGAACAAAAAGGAAAAATCAAAAATATTTGAATGCTACATATATCAGTTCAAGAATAAAGACCAACAGCTTTCAAAATGAAAATTCATATAAATACGAAGGAACAAAATTTTGTATCCCTGTCTTTTGGTAATATTTAATCAGTTACAGGTGACATTTTGGTACATTTCCATGTATTACATTAAAAGAATTTAAAATGGCATATTCTGAAATCAAGACACATCACGTACAGAAAAAGCCTTCCTGATGGCTTTGAGACCTGAGTAAATTTTACTGGTTTAATTCCTCAGTTAAATCAATTTGCCTTATTAATGGTCTTTTGATCCTTGCTTATGTGGCAAAATGTCCCCTCTCCCAAAAAATAGGCAATCACAAATTACAGTCTGTTGAATTTGCAGCATTAAATCTCATCTACTTAACTTCATAAAATCCAGATTTTGTACCATGGAAATGTGTTCAATGTCATTGCTTTAGCTCAGTCCATGAAATGGCACCATGGCATTTTCTCAGGTGCTGCTTCAGTTCAAGCAGTGCTCAGTCCACTGTCCTCAGGACGAAATGGGCAGAGCCTTTACTTACAGAAAGTATTTCTTATTTATAATGAAAATTTTCGTTTAAGGTTCAGTGAGCACCTACACTATTTTTTAACAGACAATATGTAGATATTAGCTAGACTAAATTAGACCAAAACCAGAAGCTATGAAAATGACAGGTAACACTTTAACAAATTGAAACAAATAATCTTTTAAAACCTTCTGGTCACAGAATGAAATGTCTCACAAGTACAAGAAAAGCTATATTTTCCTGTTCCATCACTCATTAATGAATAACCATAAGTAATTTCATTTATAAGGTGGGTAATACCACAGTAGTTAAACACTTGAGCATATTTTCCAAAGCCAATTCTGAATGGGAAACCCACAGATTCAGTGAAACTTCTAAGCTCAAGTGGAAAGCAAAAAACCAAAATTTTGAGTTCTGAGAAGACTTCTTTGCTTGTATCTTAAGAACACTTAGTAATATTAAAAAATTTAGTTGTTTTGATCTTGATTTGTACTGGAAACTCCCAACAATATAGTCCTGGTTTTAGCTTCAGTTGCATGAGGTTTTCTTGAGCCTCCTCTCAGACTTTTCCCATGAGTGCAGTTATTTTCAATTTAAGACCACTTATATTTTACTTTAAAATAAATCCCTTCAGTAGCAAGAATACAATAAACAGTGGGGTGCTTTTATTTCTTAAGGAAAAACGTTCTTCAGTGATCAATAGCAGTAACTATCCTGCTGTTTATCTGCTTGTATAGACAATATATTACGAAACCTTTATCTCCTGCTTCGTTGGTCCATCCACATTTTAATTCTGAGTAAATAAAGTCAGATTTATGATATATTTTTCAGACTCGTCTGCATGAATAATGAGCTAAGGTTGCATTTCTTTAAACAAATTCTTCCTCTATACGCACTTCACACTCCCTTTACCACCAGTGCTGCTAAGGAAAGTGATTCTGGGTGGTTTCCCCACCCCTTTTCACCTTTTCTGCCTGAGCCTGTGCCATCACTGCTCATGTGACAGAAGAAAGCATTTGGCAGCCACGCAATGAATGCAAACAGAACACAAGTTAAAATTAACAGAGTGAAATTATAGCTATTACCCATATCTGTGCTCAGATCCAGTCCCCTGTGTGGCACACCTGTGCCAGAATGCCAGCAGCAGGGAAGCTGGAGCAGCAATCCCTGCCTGCCTGGCCCAGGACCACAGGTCTGCCTTCCCTTTGTGCTGCACAGATCCCACAGGTATCCCAGGGAACCTGTCTTCTCCAGGAGAGTGAAGAAACAAAGCAAACTCCCCGTGCAGAATGCAACAAAAGCCTCAAACCTTCCAGGATAAGAAAACTCATTTCCCAGCTAGTTAAACACTTAAGCAAACATTGTATTTTGGAAATTTTTATTTCTAGTCCAAAATATATTCCACCAGGTCTAGCATACATTTTTCTTTCACTGCACACCCTTGTGATGTAATTTATTGTGAAATACATGTTCAAAATTCAGAGCATTTTAAAGAGCTCGATTAGCTTATCTTGCTTGCCTTCTAGAATTGGAAATTGACTTATACTTTTATTCTTTATAGTTTGAAATTTACTTTTTATTGACTTGTATTTTGTTTAAGTTATCCATAAGGCTTACCTGAGTAAGAGTACATAACATGACCTTCCACACATATGTATAACATCAAATATTAATCTATCAACTGAAACGTAAGGGAAAACATCAAGATTAATTTGTTGTTTCTGCATAAAAATAGTTTGTGAATAAGGAAAACTGTCAGGATTGAATGATGAATCAACATCTCAAAAATAATTTATGCTTTTACTGGCTTTTTTGCAAAACAAACCAGTATTTTGTGACGTAAATGAAGCCCACATTAATTGCATCGGGGAGGGAGAGTGTGTGCGTAGAGGAGGGTACGTTAATGGCAAACACAGTAAGTAGGAGATGTTAGTGGCAAGAAAGCGAGTTTCCTTCTCAATCTGGATGTGTCACATGTCATTACCCTGTATTGTGCTGCTTTCCTTTATGTCAGTTTTTGTTGGCCTACATATGCTGCAACTTAAAATAACATGACACCACAGATAAAGTGAATGTGAAGTATATGGAGAAATACACCATTTTCCAAAGAGATCTGCTATTAACTACTAGCATTTTTTCCTGATAAAGAGAAATACAGGCGAGAACCAAACCATGTTATAGTTATTAACTCTCAGAAACTTTAGAAATCTCTCAACTTGTGATATGCAAACCACAGTATTTTTTGTATAAGTAACAATCAGTGTGCATAGAGAAATAAAGAACAGTGCAGCTGTCAACTTAATTTTTATTTACTGATCTGGATCATTCTGGCACAATTCCAGATAACAGACAAAACCACGAGAACATGGTCACCATTTCTTCAGACTGCTGGAGTTGTGTGAGTAACAGAATCCGATCTGATGTCCAGGCAAAGGGACGAGGGTTGGTGGGAGAGTGGCTTCCTGCTGGACAGAGGATCCCTGCAGTTTTCTCCAGGCTGAGGATATATAATGCTGCAGATAGTCCCAGCACATCTGTGAATGTCTTCAAAATGTTCCAGGGCTCAAAAAAAGGTACAATTTAAAGAATCTTCAGACGCTTGAATCACTGGATATAACCCACTGCTATGCTAATGCAAAATCACTGGTTATTTACATATTTATGTATTTATTTATTTATTTGGCAATAACAAGGCTACTGGGGACAAAAACACACTTCTGCCACCCGTCCATTGGTGCCCACAGATTCCTGACAGTACCTTGCATGAACCAGCTGTGCTGCAAACATCCAGCTTCAAAGCCTCTGCTGACAGATGCCTGGCCAGGACAAACACCAACAAAGGACAGCCTCTGCCAGCTCTGTGCACTGCAGATCATCGTCCTCACACCCTTCACATTTTCATTGTCATTTAAACGCTCAGTCTGACCAACTGTACCAGAAACGAACTTCTCAGCAATTTTTTTTTTCCACGAAAATATATGTATTTTTAATCAGCAATCTATTTTAAAAGGATTATTTTCTTCAACTATGCAAGAGTAAGGACAGCCAAACTTAATCAAAGAACATTTCACTATTTACTAGAGTTTTGCCATATTTGTTCAATAAATGAATTCTTTGTACTTGGTGCTTGTTAACTGCTAAGAGAAGGTGTTGGTAACATATCCAGCTCAAGCTCAGTGGTGTTAATTTCTATCCCAGGATGTGTTTTAAGCTTCTGTTAACAAAGATCTATAAAAGCAGGAAAGCAAACAACTCATTTTAAATGCCAGTCACTCTTTAGATTTTTTTAGAGTAGTCTCACTTCTAAACATTGACTCTTGGTCATCACAGGTTACTACACAGATTAAAGAATAAGGCCCATTTTTGCTACATAATTGAGGTAAATAAATATAAAAGCACTGCAATTCAAGAAAAAAAGCATTAAAACCAAAATAAAACCAAAAATTCTCAATTAAAATTATGAACAGCTTTTGTTCAATTTAAAAATGTTTTAATAAAACACAGTATGTTTCTATTTAGCCATTAAATAGAAAATATTTATGAAAATAACATGAACAACAAATAATGTAGTGACATCATAACATCAAAATAGCAATTAAGTGAAAGTTTCGTTTAGAAAAAGGGAACACAAAAAACCAAAAATACCCCCACAAAAATCCATTACTTGGCAAATGCAAATGTAATGTAATACTTACACTGTTTCCAAAACCCACATTTTACCAAAGCTCAAAAATAAATCAGCAGATAAAACAGTTTTTATACTTCAAATAGCATGATTTCACCAGGAAAGAACACTTGATTTCTGAAGCTAACATGATAAATAAGAATCTAGTTAAGTAAATAAAGATGTAGAGAAGAATGAAGTCCTCTGCAGCTTAGTCTATTGAATAAAAGAATTGGGAAATGAGTCATGCCTTAAGACTTTTTGGAGTGTAAGTGAATTAATGTTAATAACAGTTCAAGTTAAGTCAGAAAAACTACCTCAACCAGAACAGTTCTCCAGCTCTATATGATACTGACAACACTGGAATTTTTAAATCAGGTTCAAAATTATTATATTTCCCATTACTCTTTTACAGCATTTGAACCCAAACCACACTCATTGAGAGAACAGATTTCTGAAAATATTTTTTTCTGTCTAAACCAGCCTGGTTCTATTGGAAATGACCTGCAATGCTCCTCTAGTGCGACTCCCATACCACCACTGGCTGACCAAAAGTTAAAGCATATAATGAAGGGCATTGTCCAAATGCCTCTAGACCACGACAAGCCTGGGGCATCACCTACCTCTCCAGGAAGCCATTCCAGCATTTGACCACCTCTTCATGAAGAAATGCCTCCTAACATCCAGTCTGAACTTAGTCCAGCACAGCTTTGAACCATTTCTGCTCATCACTGGATCCCAGGGAGAAGAGATTCCCATCCTTGCCTCTCACCCTCCCCAGGAAACTGTGGAGGGCAATGAGGTCACCCCTCAGCCTCCTTTTCTCCAAATTTGACAAGCCCAAAATCCTTGTGGCTCCTCAAAGGATGTCCTTTCCAACCCTTTCACCAGCTCTATTGCTCTTCCCTGGATGCATTCAAGGACCTTCCCATCCAAACTGTGGGGCCCAGAAGGGCACACAGCCCTGGAGGTGAGGTCTCACCAAGGCTGGACTCAGCAGGATAATCACCTCTTGTGCTCGGCTGGCTGAGCTGTGTTTGATGCCCCCCAGGATGGAGTTTGCCCTCCAGGCTGCCAGGGCACACTGCTGGCTTCTAGTGTGCTGCTGCTGACGGGCACCCCCAGATCCCTGTCTGCAGGGCTGCTCTCCACACCCTCCTCTCCCAGTTTATATCTGTGTCTGCTGTTACTCCATCCCAGATGCAGAGTCCAGCACTTAGACTTGTTAAATTCCACCACACTGACTGATATTTGTCCAATTCTAGAGTCTATCTGGATCCCTCTGCAAGGTGTCTCATCTTTCAAGAGAGTCAACAGCACATCCCAGTTTGGCATCAGCAGCAAACTCACTAGTGGTGCATTCAAATCCTGTGTTTGGATCACTGGTAATGATATGGAATGAAGTGGCCTTAGAACTGGACCCTCAGGAACACCACTGGTGACTGCTCACCAGCCTGATGCAGCCTTATTCATTTTCTCAACATATAGGGATAAATATTTGTGAATCCAAAGATACGTATCTGTATTTACTTGTGTAGCATTTTATTTCACTATCTGTGTTGATGAAATACTCAGTAAATACATCAGAAAGTAATAAATTTCCCTAGAATAATAATCTCAACCTGATTTTTGACCTCAGAATTGCCTCTGTTTCTGAAGGTTTACAAAAAAATACTACAGAGCTTTGAAAGTCCAGAATTTTGGAATGCAAAGTCTCTCTAGTAAGGTTCTTGAAACCAGTCCAAATTTTATTGTTTTATATGTTAAAGAAAAGATGAAAATCAGCTCAAGAGACAAGCTATATAAAATGAGTAAGTTGTCCCTGACTAGTTTCTTCCGGTCACTTCTTCACTACAACCAGTCTTCATGTATCAAAAGAGAGATGAGATTTTTGTCCCAGATATGAAAGTTGGGAACAAGACATGCTAAGAAAAAGAGGCAAAGTAGGTATTCCTGACAGTAAGGCAAAACTGAAATCTCCCTGTCAGTCTAACAAGCTCCACAAACATTAGGCAAGATTTAAATTATTTTATCTATATCAGCTGAACAAAAAATCAGATAGTCACAAAACTTAATTTCACAGGCAGATCTGCTTAATTTGTATGGTGTAAAGATAACTTTACCTAAGTTTGATACAAGCTTTTGAACTGAAAAACAGCTTCAAGAAACCAAAATGCACTGCACACACAGAGTGATAATTATGATCCTCGTGTTTAAAATACAGTTTATATTCCTACTTCCTCTGAGATCCAAATAACCTATGGAACATAATTTTTTCTTGAGCCTTGGGTGAAAAAAATCCATGTAAAAAAATCCCCAGCAAATTCAAAAGTCCAAATTTCAAATATGATTTAGTTTATGCTGCTTTATTTTTTCTTAATTTCAGTTTTCCAGATTTCTTCCTTCTCTGTGAATTTTGACATTCTGTGGTTGTATAAATAGTTTCTTTTTAACATGACAGTTGAACAGGGGTTGCTTAAATAAATGCAATTTAATCAAGTCTTCAAATAGAAGCTGTTCTTGCCCTGTAGTTTCAGGGTGTTTACAACAACATATTTCCCAAGTAGTGTCCTACATCAGGCAAGAAAGAATTCTTCACATGCCAATATGCAGACAGTTGCTTAAGGATATATCAGCCAGCCAGGATCATGTGTGTCTGACTTGCATAACACTTGCTTTAAATGTAAATAAATCAAAACTAGGTCCAGTACACAATCTTATTCAGCTGGGACATGTCTAGGGAATGTCTGGCAGAGGTAGGGGTTATTTTTCCCCCTAAGTGTCAGCGAGTGACAGATCTCAATGACACCCCACGCTATTTTTCTACAGGGAGTACCAAGAAGTAGAAAGATACAGACTTCCTACGAATCTTGACATGTCTAACAGTCCCAGGGTATCACATCAGCCCCTTTAGGTTATTTCAATTTGATCTACATATCCATGAAAATAAAAATCAATGTGCCCAATGGTCTAGTAAAACATTCATCCTATCCCGTGCAGTCATTTCTTTTCTGGAAAGTTGAGGCATAAAAGGCACAGTGACCCTTGGAGCTATGCCATTGGGAACACATCCATCCTAGCCAGTGATGTCATGCTCAACAAGGTAATAGGTATAATTTATTTACAGATCTTCCCCCTTGACTCTTCTGGGGTGGCCTAGGCCTAGTTATAGCAAATTGTAAATATTTGCAGGTGTTTTTACAGAAGCCACATAGAAAGACAGTAAGTGGATTTTTTTCAGGCTCTTGAGGGATATGACATCAATACTTAAATGAATATATTCCTTATTTTTTAAAATAATCTCATCACATCATAGAGGCTTCAATTCAGCAACAGAAAATATCAGAACATTTCAACGTTTGAGACAAAAATATTGATTGATATAAGGAGAAAAGTCTTCAGTATTGAATATTAGATCCTCCATATCATTCAATATTTGCAGCCCGGGTTTCAAAGTTCTCTGAAAGCAGCAAGTATTTTCTTCTATTATAACAGTGAAGTTTGGCAAGATTTACAGATTTTAATGAGGGAGTGAGGCACAGAAGACACTACATAAAAGAGAGCTAGCAATGCTGAAGATAGGCAAAATATTTATACACCTGGCATATTGCAGGTATACACAAACACACTCTACTCCTTGTTGGAGGCAGCCCTCCAAAATACAACTTGCTCTCCGCAGGGCCAGAGAAAACTTGGAGCTATCCAGAATGTACTATGCAAATAAAAAGAAGAAAACACTGTTCTTTTGGTGGGGAACCAATAGGAGAATAAATAGGCATGGGTCCAAATCTGAAATAAAATTGCATACTTCCACTAACTTCAAATCCTTATAAGCTCAGAGAAAGGCAGGTCTGGATTCAGGTCTGGAAACCAAATGCTGTAGACTGCATATAACCCCTGTTTTATTTTCATATTTTGAAGTGTCAACGTTTTTATAAATGCAAATCTTTATCAACATTTAAAATACTTAATACATTAGGTATTGATATGTAATTGTAATTTAGTAACTAGTTATAAAGTTGGAATTTCATTCCAATCAGTTTAAATATCACCTGTCAGCTATAACATAATATAGATTATTGTAGGATGGATTATTTACTATATCAGAACGAATTAAATTGAACTATACTGCAGATACACCAATATTATCCAAAATATATGCATTACCCTGTATAAGAGAAGGGCTAGTGCAGATGAAGAGCACCTTTCCTTCACACTTTTAAGTTTGTATTCATTTACAGATGTGCCACCACCACATATTTCAACTGTAATTGGCTGACCAACAGCGAGGCAGCTCTGTACTGCAGCTCAATTCAGAATCCTTCCAGCCTTCCAATGAATGGTGAAAAAGAAGAAGAGAAAAAAAAAAAAAAGGTTTGAATAAGTTAAAAGAACCAGAAAATTCAACAATGTGTCACAAATAGAGAGGTCATTATGCCTGGATAACCCAGGATATTAACAGTTGCAGAAAGTGAAACACTATCCACAACTTAGCAGTCAATGAGCCCTGCTCAGAACCAGTGATCTGCTGTACAACAAGGGTGGCATTTTACAGTTCAGTGAAAAATGGAACAGACCCTTGATATCTTCATTTGTCCTTTTTCTGTGCATATTTCACAGTGCAACGATTTAGGGTCCATAACGTGTCACTTGTTATAACTACAGAGTTTACTTGAAATATGTATGCACAGAAAAAAAAAGTTCAGTGAACTGCAAAGATTGCAACAAATCTATAGTCTTTGAGCCAATATAAAGTTTTACTCCAAGTCTGAAACAATGTTGCTTAAACGTGCCAAAAGTCCAGTTTGAACTATTTTTGCTTCCAATGTGCACATTTACTACAGAAGCAGATCACTTAAACCTTTGCTACAGGTCAACAGCTCAAAAATATTTTTAAATTAAACCCCATTTTAAAATACGAATGGCTATAGCAATAATATGATTAAAGTGTTTTGTCTTCAACATTTTACTACACTGACTATAAGGTGAGAAAAATTAGGAATGGAGGGAATTATTTTTATAAAAGACACTGCCAGTGATAGATGTCAACATCGCACATTTCAGTCCTTCTTAGAAAATGCCACTAACAGCTATTCTAGATTGGGAATACTGGTGGGTATTTCTATATATATTTCTAAGAACATTTTCTGCTTCTATATTTTTTATGCACAACCACAAATAACCATTCTGAACTACTGATTAAGAGGTAACATTAGGGAAATGTCAGTCTGCAAAGATAGTTTGCAATTTCCAAGAAAAATTCGCTGTGTGAATACACCTGGAAATGTTTCAGATAACATCACGCTACAGAACAGCAAGGGATACAAACAATTATAATTGAAGTTTACTGTGTACTGCAGAATGCCAGCAAAACACTATTTTGTTCAATTAAGCATGAAAATAAATTTTCAGCAGCATAACCAAGAACTGGACTATATGATTTTACAAGTTCTGATAAAGATTTGTATCTAAATTTTCACAAGTATTCCACTGTCTTCTGCTACCTGAGGCCAGAAATGGGAACATCTTAAGTTTGTCCTGAACTGCTGGTTTGACCAGAAAAGGAAATATCATAAATCATAAAAATGCCAGTTTCATGAGTTTTCCATACGAAAACATTTTAGGTGGATTCCAAGGAGCTTTCAGACTGTCCTGTGCTGATGTAACTCAACTTCTGAAGGTCCTATGTTCAATTTCAGCTTCCTGTTACATGCTTCGTGTGTGGGTTGGTTTTCATGACTCCATAAATAAAGGTTTTCATGCAAGAAAAAAAGACAGGTGAACTTCAGCTAAGCAGAATATTAAGATGAAAAGGGAGATCTTGAAGTAATAGTGGGGGGAAAGCTTTTAAACACAAATATTAGTATTTTCATTACTCAAAGACTATCGGTCATATTATACTCAAGTCTGATATGGATATCACATTTGGAGAATGAAAAGAGACATTGTATCTTGGAACCATAAAAAGACCTTTATTACCAGATGAACTCTTTCAAAGACAAATTCATAAAATAAATCATCTACTAAAATGAGTTTAAGCCATTTTGCCAATAGCTCTAGAGATTTCAGTAAATGATTGCCCTTTTTTTAAGTAAAAAACAAGAACAAAAAGAAAAAAGAGATTGTGCTTAGGTCATTTGAAAAATCTGTCAATATCCACATTATTAGAAATGAATCCAATTTGCTTTATGTGTTTCAAGAATACCGTGAAACTCCCTCTTAAACTGCAGGAAAAATGTAACTAAAAATAGTACATTTAGAAAACACATACACTGAGGTTCCAGGAATGGTCAGTTATGTGAGGTCAACAAGGAGAATGTTTTCCATTTAGGTGTATCAGCACAAAAGATCTCCTAATAGCAGAAATAAACAATTTGGAGTTTAACTAAAATCTGCAAATCCCTTAGACACAAAACTTGCTGTGTACACACATCACACACACACACAC